>MU228220.1:2516329-2526979 GCA_018584345.1 Thuja plicata
AATATTTAGTTGTAGTCCAAGAAGAGTATATATCTTATAATATTATTTTTCTTAGAGGTCAAATAGTAAAATATTTAGTTATAATCCAAGAAGAATATATATCTTATATTATTATTTTTCTTAGAGGTCAAATAGTAAAACATTTAGTTATAGTCCAAGAAGAATTTATATATTATAATATTATTTTTCTTAGAAGTCAAAGAGGGATAAACATAGGAATTTGGATTTTTTTTCTAGTAGCCCAACACATTAATAAACTTTCATCAAGGACATTACTCAATGATTGGCTCAAGAACATTTGGGGCAAGAAATTTGGTTTTAAGTTTTCATTTCTTCTTATGATTCAAAAAAGTTTATAATTGGCTCTGCTTGTTTGAGGGCTTTGGTCCATAATGAATTTATAGCCCTGTACATCCCTCGGTGGATTAATGTTGTCAACCTCCCTCCCTTCTTGTGGAATATTATTCCGCAGGCCTTGGAATCCATTGGCACGGTCCTCAGAGTCGATAAAACAGACATCTTGCTTCCCCATATACATGTCAGGGCCTTGATTATGATTAACCCATGGAAAGATTTACCGGGCGAGATTATGTTTGAACCTGGTGACAAATCCTTTAGATGTGTTGTTTCCTATTTGGGTGAGCTTAATTCATGTTTCCTATGCAGATGAGAAGGAAACATGAGACGTGATTGCCCTTTGTTAAATAAGAAGAAATCCCCATTCCTAATTTTGATATATATAAAAAAAGGTATTAAGGAGATTGGGAATCTTGTGATTCAGTCTAAGACCCTCTGAACCCCTGAGGTGGACCCTCTTGTCACTTTAGATGTCTCAAAGCCTCTCTTGATGCACTGAGAACTGCTTTCAATAAAGACTCATATCATATCACTCTTGTTGTTTCTAACTTAGACGACTTGAACACCCTTCCACATATTAAAGACATTGATTTTGGATTATCTTCACAAGTTCCGAAACCCAATAATAGGACTCAGAATGCTCAGGGAGTCAGCAGATTGTCCTCAATAAGATTAAGATGATCTCATTCCATAAACACAAATTTAGAAACCCTCCTATTTTAGGGGCTTCGATGTTGGAGCATTTCAGTGACCTCCCCATCCAGGACTCTGGTCTACAAACGGTGGATGGGGAAGGTAGACATAAAGTGTTACCCCCAAGTGAAGATCCCCATGGTGGGCTGGATGCTATTAGGAAGGCTTATGATATTGAAGAGAAGTTGTACAATATTTCCATCACGGTCGTACGGGCACCTTTACCTTACTTTCCCACCCCCAAAGAGAGTGTTCTCACCCACATTAAGGAGGAAATTGTTGTTGTAAGCTATTCCTCCTCTATAACTGACAAGATTACAGGTGAGCATAGTTACGAAGGAGAGATTAGAGAGTTAGAGTTGGCTATTGCCGAGTATAGAGGTGGATTTTAGAGAGACCTTGTTTTCAATTCCAAGATGAAATACTGGAAACCTCTTGCTAGTAAGGCTTGTTTGGAAAATTATGAGATAGGGGATAAGACTAAAGATGAGGGAGGGGAACTAGGGATCAAGAGGAAGAGAGATTGACTACCCAACAATTTTTCTAGTAGAACACCATTGAAGATACAAAAGAGGAAACTACCTAATTATTTTAACAGATTTCAAGCTTTTATGCATACTGACTCTTAAGAGGATCATGGATATCAGATGCATATCTTGGAATGTGAGGGGATTAGAGTCCCCAGAGAGAAATTATGGCATTAAGAGGTTTATTAAGATGCACAAAGGTTTTGATTTCCTTCTTTTACAATAAATTAAAGTGTTGGGCTTCACCTTAGATGTGGCTCTGAAGTGCATATGGCAGGATGCAAAGGTATTTCACAAGAATCACCACAAAGGTAAAGGGGGATCTGCCATTACGATTAAGCTTAGATGGCATAAAATTATTACGAATTCGGGTTTCTCCCCTATAATAGATTTGTTTGCGTAATTCTTAAGCATAATGAGTTTGAATTTGGCCTCTATCTTTTATATGCACCAAATGATCATTATGACATGATTAAAGTATGGGATTGGATGGGTGGCATGAAATATGTTCAGTGAATTTTTGTTGGGGAGTTAACATGGTGGAATCCCCATAGGATAAAGGGGAGGGTCCAAGATGGAGTGGAAAGGTAGTGAAAAATACTTCTGGTCCAAAATGATTAGTAAACTTAATTTGTTACCTTGGCCATCAAATGACCTCCTTGGATAGGTGGAAACCTAGTGCAATGCCTTCATTAGTAGATCTCGTGCAACTTTACTTTGAGCCTTTATGCTTGCCGTTGGATTTTTCAGCACTTTCTTTGTCTTTAACACATCCCTTCTCTAACCTTTAACTCGTCTTTAACCTGTACTTTAACTCTATCTTTATCTAGAGATTACGCGATTGTGTGATCTCAAAGTCACTGAATAGATGACTTAACTTTGGTAATATTTTGAGATTAAGTGCAGACTATAAGATTAAGGAAAGTGCTTAGCAAGATAAAAGGCCTACGCCAAATCTCAAGACTTTTCATGACATCAGAAAAATATTACGAGATTACGGGTTGTCCAAAGGATCAACACTGCATCCACGATTCACATTTGATCTTGGCTGGCCCACTTTGTACTTTACTTGACTTTATTAGAATGTTAGTTCATTCAGAGATTGCATGACTAAAGAGAATCACCAAGTCACAAGAAATTTTCTTAACCACAGAGTCTATCCAAAGATCTAGTGCAAGCCCTTAGATTCATCTGTCCTTTGAAATATGTAGCAACATCATGTTGAATTTTTGGAAACCTGACCCAGCCTTTGACTCATCTTTAATCTCGAGTACTGAATTTCTTTTCATCTCCATGTCACTAGATCTTTTCCCTAACTCTGGTTACATTGCAAGATTATGAGATAACTGTAAGCTCAAGATCAGATCAATGATCTTTGGGTAATCGCTGAATAAAAAGGCCTCACACAAATTTATCCAGTAATCACACACCAACCATACATCTTTGTTAAAATCGATGGCCCGAGATGTCTTTGAATCTTTCTATAGTTTCTAATTTCATTGCGAGATCACGCGCTAGCCAAAGGATTAGATCTACATTGATGATCTACGCTGAATCTCAAAATATATATGTACTTGCTAATTTCTTTGTAATATTAAGCGCTAGCCACACGATCATAATTTAAAAGGAACCTGATCAATGATTCATACTTAATCTAAAGATCCTTTACTTAACTTTAGGTGCATTCAAAGATCTCGTGACCAAGAAAAAATTAACACTTCCTTGACCTTGGGTCTATCTGGAGATTACGCGACTAACTAGTTATCTCTGAGTCGCTGAATGCACTTTAACTGGACTCGGCTTGTACTTGGGTTCATTACGAGATTACAAGACAACGTAGTCGCCAGGTCACTTGATAAAAATATTAACCCTGGGTTCATCAAGAGACTCAGCATATTCCACACAATCAAGACAAGAATTTTACAAGATCTACGGCTTACGCTAGATCGCTGAATAAAACTTGACTTTGACCATCATTTTGATATTCAGCGCTAGAAGTAATGGGTAAAAGTACGAAGCTGTGTCGCATTTGAGGACCATTCTCGTAGTTTCGGCCGAAATTGTTTCGGCTGAAAATGTTTCAGCCGAAATTATTTCGGCTGAAAATGTTTCGGCCGAAATGTTTTCGACCGTACATATGTGGCACAAACGTGGCACCATGTGGCATTGATGTGGCAAATGTGTTTCGGTCAAAACCAGTTTGGCCGGACCAGTTTTGGCCGAAAAATAATGCGTAAATATAAGCCAACTATGTTCTACCGATGAAGAATTGGCACATATTTATATTGGGGGGTTCGGCCAGAACTGGTTTGGCTGAATCAGTTCCAGCTGAAAATGTCTGTGTGGCATCCTATGTGGCAGCCAAATAGGCAAAAATTTCAAAATTATAGAACTTCTCACTTAGACAACTGATATCTTCATAAAAAATCAACCATTTTAAAAATATAAATATACCCTTTTGTAGAGCTCAGAGTCTAGATTATGGTAATATAATTTTTATTGTGTTTTGATTACATATAATATATTATAATTTTAAAAAACTCCAAGTAGGTATTTTAACATTGAAGAACATGCTCGTTCAAAAAAATAAAAAAAAAATAACAAATCATGTCAGAAAATTTTACAACTTATATGTAACACTAGAGGAGAGAGTCCTCTTCAAGAATATGTAATTTTTTTTTGTATTTGGTTTAGATTTGCTAGGGACAATGTGGAGGGAGAAAAAAACTGTTAATTTTGGGTAACTCCGACTTCGAATAGTCATAACAGACAAAATATATACCGAAAACCAATCTTTCTTTTTTTATGCACTAGCTATACATGTCATCTAAAACATATTATGAAATTAGAGGAAAAAAAGATTATTTGCATATATTTAGTTGGAGGTAACTAGACCCTACATTTTCAGCTTTTTTTGCGCAATTAAAAAATGTACTTCAGAAATTAAAAAACTAGGTCAATAATTATTCAAAAAAAATTTAAAAAATTATAGGCATAAACTAAATCCAATTTTACACATTTCATTAGTTTACATCATTTTTAAATTCTAAACACAAATGCCACTTTTATGTCATTAAAGTTTAACAGTTTTGCATGTCATGGTCCTCTTCCTTTGTAAAAGTGTGACACAGGTTTGTACTTTGACCCTAATATTAAAACAATATCTTGAACATGTGCCACACCCTTGAATCCATATCTTCTTCTCTGCATAACTCTACCATGCTTGATCCTAACTGTGGTATATCTAGAGATCTAGAAATAAGTGTGATTGCCAGGTCGCTAGATCATTTCTCAACCCTTCAGTTTGTTCTGAGACCAAGCGCTAGTTATCTGATTAGATTATGGATAGAACAATATCCATGGCCCTCACGTGATCACAGAATAAAAACATATAACTGAACTTGATCTAGTGGCCTAGCGCAAGCCACTTGATTATAAATAGATCTACGATGCACGTGAAATCTTGAGAAGAATAAAGCATATTCGATCTAATTGTGAGATTAAGAGCTACAAGCCCATGCAAAGTCGCTAGATAGAAATAAATATTTGGTCTCGGTTGGTAGATTACGCGACTAAGTGAGACATGAAAAAGCACACATGGGATTTTCTTTGACTTAAATGGCTTGAAAAGTAACTTGAAAATAGAACATACCTTGAAGGGTTTAGGGTTTAGCCAATTTTGACACAACAAGACTTATCGTTTTAGCCAGAGACCAACAATAATTGTAGAGTCGTGGAAACAAAACATGAAACATAGAAATTTTTTGCAATTGCTAATATTGGCTCTATTTGGGGATGCATGTCTCTTGCAGGCATATCAAGATTCTAGAATTTCTGAGTTTAGCAGACCACCTACATGAAAAGAAACTAACCTACAGCAGACAAAAACAAGAAATTTATACACAAAACTTATTCACAGTCGACTGTTCATGGATTCAAAAAGAAACCAGAAGAGAAATAGAACTTTAGGAACTGTCCATGAATAGGCAATTCTAGAAATTTTCCAGTTAAATCCTTCAAGATATATGAATCAGAACCCCACTTACTGTCAATGATATATGGTCCTAACCATATAGGATAAAACTTCCCATGTTTTCTTTTATCCTCTAATCTAGGATTCCACATTAAGACCAAATCATTAGCTTCAAAAATTCTTTCAATGGTCCTTTTTTCATACAAATCCTTATATTGAACCTGCAACATAACATTTATGTCATGTGCCTCCCTTCTTGACTCATCCAACTATATCAAATCATCCATTCTAATCTGTGTTTCATCATCTAATTCATCATCATATTTCTAGATAAACTTGTATATTTACAATAAATCATTTTGTGGCAACCTTGCATGTATGGCATAAACTAAATCAAAGCTTGCACAACCAATGACTTTATTAATTGTTACTCTATCAGCCCACAAGGCTAGTTGCAACTTTGAATCCCAGGCCTTTTTATTCTTATCCAATATTCTTTTCAAAATATTGATAAGGCTTTTATTACCGGACTTAGCTTGTCCATTTCCCTCTGGCTAATATGGGGAAGAATAAGAAATTTGGATTCCATACTACTGGTAGAAGTCACTAAAATCTGCATATCTAATTTACACATAGCATTATCTGCCACAATAGTTTCAGGATAACCAAACCTAGTGAGAATATTTTGCAGCATAAAATCAATAACATCTTTACTAGTAGCCTTTTTGGTAGGAATTGCTTCAACCCACTTAGTAAATTAATCAGTTGTAACCAAAATCCATGAATGACCTCCACTAGATTTATTTGGAATCTCTCCAATAAAATCTATTCCCCACTTTTGAAAATGTGCATAAACTACAATAGGCCTCAAAGTTAAATTCCAACTAAACTTAAACTTACCTACAAATCTCTAGCAAGCATCACATTTCTTGATATAGCTATGGGCATCCTTGAAGATAGTAGGCCACCAAAAACTAGACCTCATAATCTTGTGTCTAGTAGTCATATCTATATAATGGCCTCCACATACACCATTATGCATTTGTTCCAAAAATTTATTGGATTTATCACAGTCCACACATTTGACCAATACTCCTTCATTGCTCCTCCACCATAAATAACCTTGTATTATTGCATACTTAATGGAATGCAACTTGATTGTTTTGTTTCTATTTTCATCCATTTCAGGGGGCAATATCATTCTCTGTAAATATCCAATGATGTGTTTATACCATTCACAACAATCCATATCACAAAAATAAGGGCTCTACTCTTCTTCTAACATATTTACTTGATTTTCATCTAAATTACTTTGAGCCATTAACTTTGCAAGTCCTAGGCCTCTGACTAATTTTGTGATTTGAATGTTAATATTGAACTATTGGATTTATTTATCCATCTACACCTCCTTCTGAAAACTTCCTGTTGAACTAGAATGTCTTTCATAGCAGCGCTTGGCACATAAGCAATAATAGTTGCTCCTACCAAATAACATCTAAAATCTTTGACAACTTTAACCAGAGCATATGCTAGTTTTTCCATGATATCAAACTTTAATTGTGCTAGCTACTTGCAAATAATTACTGAAAAAATAAATGGGTTGTTCAAAGCCCTCTGAATTCTTCTACAATAATACTGCAGCAACAATATTATATGAAGCAAAGGAGAAAATCTGTAAAGGCTTTTCATAATTAGGTGTTCTTAAAAAGGGAGCATCTTTAATAGCTTGTTTAATACCTAAGGATACTTTAGATTTTCCTTCACTCCATTCTACCTTGGATCCTTTCTTCATCATCTTTGAAATATGTAGACTAACTTCTGCAAAATTTGTAACAAATCTCCTTAGAAGATTCACTTTTCCAAAGAAGGATTGAATGCCCTTGACATTCTTTAATAGAGGGATTTGTTCAATTGTAGCAACCCTTTCATGATCAATTCTTACTCCATATTTGGATACAATATGTCCTTGGAGATTTCCCTCTGTGACTCCAAAAGCACACTTCTTTGGATTGAAAGAGACCTCATATTCCAAATCTCTAACAAAAATCTTCTCAAGATGATCACAATGTTGATCTTATTTTGCTGAATAAGTTATTAAATCATCTTGATAAATAGCTAAAAATTAATTTATGAAATCTGTAAATGACACATCCATGGCCCTCTGAAAATTTTCCCCAGCATTTGGTAAACCAAAAGGCATTATCACATTGAAATAAGTACCCCATTGTGTGCCAATTGCAGTCTTGAATTGTTCAGAATCCTTAACCATGACTTGGTTATATCTTGAGAACCCATCCATTGTAGACATTAATTAAGACCCAGTAACTCTTTGTAACACGAATTCCATATTTGGAAAACCATAATTATCCTTCAATGAACTGACATTCATATTTCTAAAATATACACAAAGTCTGATATCTCTATTTTTCTTCCTCACTGGTACCAAATGTGATACCCCTGTAGGATGTTTGATGGTTTTAATAATCCCTGCATCTTTCATCTTTTTTAATTCTTCCTACATTTTTGGTGCTAGGGAGGGATTAACAGGTCTCAATTTTTGTCTGAAAGGCTTAGTGCCCTCCTTTAAAGGAATCTCATGTTTAAACAAATCTTCTCTATAGGCCTTCCAATCATCATAGGACCATGCAAAAACATACCTATACTTTCTGAGAAGATCAACTAATAAATTACTAATTTTAGGAGACAACCTTTTACCAATATACACATTCTTAGGGGTCTCAATTGTTCCTATGTTTACTTCTTCCAAATATTCAATTTTTCTTACCTTATTTGGAGAACAAGACTTGTCTTTGTTTTCAAAGGTCTTCTCAAGAATAACTAGCCCCTTGGGAACTCTGTTTGATTTCAATTGAAGCACCTCTTTATCATAAATGGTATCCTTATTATCCAAGGTTCCAACACATCCTCTGAAATTGATTTCTTTGTTTAAAAAGTTTGCTTCACAATTCAAAAATCTCATAATATCTAAGTCATGTTCAAAAACTTGCCAATTCTCAACATTGTCTAGTACTGAAGGCCTATTTTGAATTTCTATTTTAGAAATTCTTGCAAATGTAATATCTTCAGGTGTTAAAGAAATGTTAGCTAATAATTTTGTCATTTTTTTTTTACTTCTATCTACCCAATCAATACCAAATGCATCAATTGTTTTCCAATTCATCCCAAACAACATTCCTATACTACTTAAGTCTCTGATTCTTTGAAACATATTTAGACCTCAACTGAGATATAATCAATTCCGAGTCTCCAATTACTCTAAGACTTATTATCTTATTTTTTTAAGCTATTATCAGGCCTATTAACCAAGCCTCATACTCTGCAACATTATTTGTGCATGTAAACAATAATGTAAAATAAAACTTATAGGTCTTACCACTAGGAGCTATCATAGAATTCATGCACCAACTCCTTCCTTAGAACTTTCTCCATCAATGTACATGGTCCAAAAATAAAACTAGTCCACCAAATTGTTCTTATCATCAGACAACAACATAGGCTGAGTTCTTTCTTCAACCCTACCATCTTGAATTTGAAAAGATCCAATATCAGTATCAACAAAACAATTCATGTGAAAATCGTCATTTACTTAAATCATATGAGGAGTCCTACATTTGCGGGACACCTTGACATTATCACTAGAAATATTGAAAGTAGAAGAAACAAAATCACATTGTATACTTACACCCATTGAAGCACTCCATTTACTTGATCACAATATGCCATAATGAGGTGGAATATCAACAACCAAGACACTCATTGTTAGCATTTTGTCAAGACATATTGCTAGCCTATATGGCAAAGCCTTAATCATACCAATGACAGGGATTTCTCTAGAGTCCACTACCTAACATCTTCCATGAGGCATGTCATCTTGTGATCACATTGACTTCATTATCTATGTAGGTATAACAATTTTAGATGCTCCAGAATTTATCATACAATTTTTAGCATCTTACTCTTGAGGAAGTATTTACACGATTTGTATTCAAATAAATTTGAGGGATTTTTGAAATCATTCCTTCAGACTCTTTTCCCTTTTTTTCTGACATATCTTGTACCTTTTTCATATTTTCAACACCTTCTATTTTTTGGAATCTTATTGAAGAAACACCATCTAGTATTGTGAGGACCTTCTCTCTTTGCTCCTTAATTCTCATTATTTCTAAAAATGGACCTTTAACAGTCATTTGTGACAATACTTGCCCCATATCAATAGGGGTATATTTTTTATTAGAGGGTTCTTTATTTTCAAGAATAAGATTACCATCCTCTACCTGAATGGTTAGGGTTGGCTCTTTCTCATTTGATTTCTTATTGTCCATTTTAGGAGGAGAAAAAATTATTTTTGGTGTTTTAACCTTTACCTCAGATACAATATTTGGACAACTTGAATTTTTTATACTTTTAACTTTTACCTTACTTACATTCTCAGTAGATATTTCCTTCTTCTATGTCTTCTTGGCATCTACTTTATTTTCTTTGATAAAAACGTCAGCTAGATGTCACATGCATCACCAATTACTCTATTCCTCAAGTTATAATTACTTCTTGCTCTAGTAACTAGATCAGCAGTAATTCTGGCTCTTTCCTCATCAGAAAGTCTTCTCACTATTGTAGACTCCTCATTATTTTGAGTATAACATCTTATATTATCAACCTTTTCTTCTTCACTATCAGACAAAACTTGTTGATGATATACTTCTACTCCACCTTGTGAACCATACATATCATGGTTCTCCATTTCATTGTTAGTATGTACATCAGGACATGAATGAGAATAAGTCATAGCACAACCACTGTTATCACACAAATCACCTTCCTCATTTCCATATGTACCCAGATCAACAACATAAAAATCAAGATTATGTGGGTTTTCACAACCTTCACACCAATAATCATCATTCTACATATTGACAAATTTTTTCTGCAAAGGATCAGGTATCCTATTATCGGGCTTATCATTTCTTTGTGAGACAATATGTTTTCCATCTTTGTATTGGATACCATATGGATGATTTTGCATCCTATTTTGAGGATTATAACTATTATGGAGTGGCCTACTATTGTGTGGAGATTTAT
>MU228221.1:16085-50947 GCA_018584345.1 Thuja plicata
AGTAACCCTAGGATCTTCCACCTTTCAATCTCCACCCTAGGATCATGCCACCTAGGCTTAGGTCCTCCAAAATCCTATAAAAGGAGCCTCATTCCCCTTTTGTGATCTAGTAGTGAGAATTCAAGCATTCAAGTGATTAAGCATTCAAGCATCCAAGCATTCAAGAATCCAAGAATCCAAGCAATCAAGCATTTTCACAAGCATTCCATCATCCATTTGCATAATCAAGGTTTTAGACCATTTTACGTTCATTCATACAATCTCCACACTTTGGTAGCATCTTGGACAAAAGAGCTTCATTTGGAAATCTGAGAGCTCAACATACATTCAAGAAATCAAAGCTAGGAGGGAAATGGAGACAAGTTGTAATGGGTAGGTGAAGGTAACTTTATTGTTTTTCTTTATTTAAAATTGCAATCTTCATTGTGTTTGCATTTAGATTGATTTATTAGTTAGATTGGTTAATATTTCATTTAGAGTAGTTAGACATCTATTTTGCATACAAGTTTACTGTCAAAACTTCATATGAATTTGTTGCCATAATGACAACACAAAATAAGCCATATACTCCCTGGGAGTCAACTTTCCAACAATCTCCCCCTCTGTCATTAATGGCAACAAAGGAATGTGGCCAAGTTACTCAAAATTGACTAACACCCAAATACTATATATTCTTATCTTTTTAACATATACATACATTGTTCCTCATATATACTTTATTCATTATATACATTACTCCCCCTTTGACATTAATGACAAAGGTGTCAAAAAAATTGTAAGTTTCTGGATACTCACTCCATGTGTACATCTGGATATACAATCTGAAGATTCTTTATCTCTTGCTGCCATAATGCCTTCATTGTATCAACTGTTTGGAGATGGGCACATAGAGCATAAGTGACCTTCTCCATTTTTATCAGATCTATGCAGGGACCTTGATCATACGTGAAAATAGTGGCATCAATCTATTTGATGTTCTCATCCAGAACTGCTAAGGAGGGCGCAAGTGCATTTCTCAGTTGATTCTTCCTGATCCTTATCTTACTAATCTCTATTTTAGCTTTTTCTATCTTGTCCAGTTGACCTTGATAGATATTGTTGCAGATGTTAATGTCTTGTGTGGATGTTTCAACTAATTTTCTAACAATGTCAACCAAAATATATGCCTCCTCTATCTTTTTGATGTGTCCAGAGGTGAGTTTGCATTTGTCCATGCAGTTTGCTATAACCTTCCTACCTTTTGCTGCCAATTCTTTCAACATAGACTGACCAATCTTTAATGAGTTTAGATCTAAGGTAAAGTTCTTTACCAGTTCATTTAATCTTTCCTTTTCATCTTCTACAATATTTTCTACTTTCTTGTCTATAGTTACTAGGTCATTCAAAATGTTTACTGATTCCAAGAAGAGAGGGTTCCTCATAACCTATTTCTCTTTGTCTTTTTCCATGGCAAGCACACTGATCTTTATTAAATTTTGTTCTCCCCATGCATCTAGACTTGATGAGTCAGGAGTTAAACTTGACAACAATGAGTTTGATGGTTGAATGGATGGTGTGAATATAGTATTCTGACTAGTATATGTTAGCTCTTTTTCTTGTAGGAATCAATTAAAACATCAATAAATTCTTGAACCTCTATTCCCAACTCATATTCATACATGAACAAGGCTAATTAACAAGGATGCTATCCTTCTTCACTTTGAGCTCCACAAACTCAGGCGGGTGTACCTATCTTCAAATTCACTGATTCACAGAGAATCTTACAATGCATCAAGGATTTATAATCCTTCTTCTTTTTAAGTTCTTAGAACTAGGAAGGTTAACCTATTGATTCTCCCTCTAAGGAATCACTAAAATGGACTGTATTCCTCAATACAATCAACTAAAAATACATGTTCTTGATAACAGAAAGTAAAGATTTTAATATTTGAATGATTGATGATGAGAACTACCTTTCAGAACTTAGACCAGTGCCCAATCCTGGGTAAAGAGTCCAATGAGATGTAAATCAATAGAAACCCAATTAATAAGAACACAAACAAGATCCCAGATAGAGTGCCTTACAGACTATCCTTTCATTTTCACATCTATCTATCAGATTTTCATACTAATACCCTGTCCTCTGGGATTACTCACAAGATTGACTCCTTCCTTGAAGGAAGCTCACAAGTAACTGCACAATAACACTATAACCAACATGTTTAGAATGCCTTACAGACTAAACATACAAGAGCATGAACAAAAGTACAAAAAGACATCATAGATCTGAAACTGGAGATTCCACTATATTTTATTAATGTCATTTTGCTTCAAAACATTCAAAATAGACACAAAGCTTCAAAACTAAACCATAATCTGATGTCTGCTATGCAGCTGTAAATTAACCATCCTTATTACAATGGAGAAAAAACTAGATATAGGAGAAGGGAAAAACAATCTAGTCACCGACACTTATCTGTCCCCAAAAATATCTACAACTGCTCAAACTGAAACTATGAAAATCTAATTTGATTTTCCCTCAAATTATCTACAAAATCCTCTTCTTCATTCTGAGACATTTCCAACAACATATAATACTCTATACTTTGGATCAAATTTGCCCTCTGAAACTTTCATCCAAGTTTGCCTTCCTGTGCAGATTTCTTTTTTAAAGTTTGAAATATTTGCATTTGTAATTAATTACTTTTCAATAGTTGGACTATTGAAATGAGATAAATTTAATTTTAATATTCCTTTTTTCTCACATCTCACCAGAATGCGCCACTTGTCACCTAGGCTTAATGACTTAAAGGCTAGATGGTGAGCATCTTTCTTGTAAGCCATTAAGTCAACCCTTAGATCCTTCTGAACTTGCACACCTTTTAATCCTTTGCCTTTTGTGATAGATTTAATTAAATATTTCAATTAATCCACTATTTCCTCATAATGCACCAGAATGCGAGACTTGTCGCTTGGGCTTAATGGCTTAAAGGGTAGATAGTGATCATCTTTCCCCTAAGCCATTAAGTCAACCCTTGATTTGTTTTGAACTTGCAAGTTTTTTAACCCATTTGTTGAAAGAATTTCAAATTAAAAAATTATTTCAAATCTGCACATCTCACCAGAATGTGCCAAGTGTCACCCTCTAATTGGTCCATAGGTCCACTTGGTGCCACATGTCGATATCTGATTTGTGCCTCTGAACTGCATTGGACTTGCGCAACTTGGCCCTTGCTCAGCACCATGTGGCGTCCTCTGATTGTCATAGATTTTGAGGTGAGCCCTCAGCTCCTACGCGCACGCCCATAGCCTCTTCTTGCTTCTTCATATCACATTGTAAGTGTTTTCCCTTATAAACACTTCAAAATCCCCTTTTGGGATGCATGTGGGATAATATGTTTTTGAGTTTTAAAGGTTTCCTGTGCATTTTCGACCAAAATAATATGGGCCCTGCAGCACATTTAACCATCCATCCCAGGGCCCGCCCAAGAGCCTTAGTTTTTACTTCACATTGGATACTAAGTGGTTTACAATTTAAACATTAAATATTTTTGCGCCCCAGGCGTGTGGGATAATCTATTTACATTACCTTCGCTTCCATGCATAACCCATCCTTCTAGTCTCTTGCGCAGATATTCCTCTGCAAATTACAATGCTTTGGTTTTGTTTTTGGTTTGATGCTACTTCAAAATTTAGCATAGATCCTCTTTTTTGAAATGTTTTCACAGATTTCACTTGACTTGCATTTAATTTTAATGAATTTGGGAGTTTAATGATGGAATGCTCTCTTACTTGCGCGGGCACATCCACCAAAAACAACACAAACACATCCTCCCTGCCTTGCGCAGGCAGCAAGCTACTCCTCCAAATTGGCGTGGATTCCATGGGTTTTTTTTTTAAACCTATTTTCAATTTCCACTTTATGCGCTGGCCATTTCTTTGGACTCCAGTGCAGTACATTTAAATTGGTCTCACACATGCCAATTGTTATTTGCTTGTTTGTTGAAACTGCTTGTCTTTTCTTCAACATTTACGCAGCCCTCTCCTCTGTGTTTGAAGCACCTTCTTTGCCAAGTGCATAATGTGTGAGCTCCTCCCAGTCATCCAGTGCAGGCATATGCTACGCTGCCTCCTTATGTTTTGTCTACTACTTCATATCATGCTGAGAAATATGCAAAGGGTTTTGACTTTACACATGCCAATTGGATTTTGTTTAGTTTGACTTCCTTTAAATGTTGCACATGGGATCTTTTCATTTTACAAATTTTCTTGAAATTTTCTATAAACTCTCCCTATGCAGCTCCTTCTTCCATCTTCAGCGCTGGGTATCTCCATTCTCCTTGGCATTTGTTAGTTTTAACTATTTTGAATGCCCCATGTGTGGGCTACTTCCTTAACATCGCGCTAGCATCATGCTGACTGGCAGAGGCTGTGGAAATGGCTTTGCACCTCTCAAAATGATATCATAATAATAGTTCTTGGGGCGTCTTCAAGGTAACTACCATGGGCATGAAGGTTTGGAAAGCCTCTCATTTCTCTAATTTCATTAGTGCATAACCTATGACATAGTTCCATTTCATTCCTTAAGATGACATGCCTTTTTGATGTACCTCCACAAACAGTTCACATGATTTGGTGATGCTTCGATGTTCGCATGCATGTAAACAAGAACAATTCCAAGTTTTGACGGAGACCTGTAACATGTTCCAAAACTCCATTTCCGCATAGAAGAAAAAGACAAATGTTTTGGAATTCAGCATTACCCCTGTTAAATCCATTGCTTAAAAATTTAGCCTTGTCAAATAATCCATTAACTTGATGTTTTCTTTGATTAATGGAGATGTAGCCTATTCACCAATTGGATCACGAAGCATTGAATGGACGACCATTAACCATCCCTTTATAATTATGTAATACTGATTTAATAAGCTGCAATTGGCATCCGGAACTAGCCTCAAAAACTGACAAAATCCAGTAATCGGGACATGGCAATGGGCATACACATTCCATGTCTAACATTCTTCCATACTGCAAAATGACACCTGACAAAACCAAAAAGGTCAAAATATTTTAATCACCCAAGTTGTCTATTCAGAACAATTCTGCAAAATACCCTGTCCAATAACAATGAACTGTATTTGGTTTCGACTTTGAAAACCAGTCAAACGATCTCTTGAGGATTCAAGTTTCTGGATACAGGAAGTGTGTGATATGGATAATAAGGATCTAGAAGGGAATCTCTTGAAAACTATCCAGACACATTTGGCGGCCCCTCAAAAGTAGCCACTTGGAAATGCAGAAAAAGAAAACATGAGGAATAATGATTTCTGTAAATGAAAAGAGTCTTGAAAAGTGTGCAAACAAAACCCTCAGGAACTGAAACCTTGCAAACATGGAGGAAATTTTTTCTATAATTCAAGGCAACCATTTTCCTAATGTGACCAATCATGGTTTTCAAGATATAACCTCACAAACAGGACCTTCGACCAAACTGTGCAACTGATCTGCATCAAAATGTTAGAAAATGCAAATGGAATCGAATTGGCAAACTGAGAAAACAGACTCATCATGGCCTGAAAATATTCATGGTATAAAATTTCCATGCCTACAATATCAGGGAGCATTCAATTTTCCATTCCATTCAATAGGCTGTAAAATTGTAAGACCTCAAAGTAGGTCATTCAGAAATTTGCATTTGATAGTTTGGCACAGTGATAGAAACTGCAAATGGAATGGGCTTAACAAACTGACCAAATAGACTTGCTGTAACTTGGAGATGGATACACAAGAAGTATTGGACCTCTGTAATGGATTAAAAAAGGAATTTTTTCAATTAGGTCACAAGGTCAAAAGTTATGATCAGTCAAAAAGGGCTACTTAGAATTCAGGGCAGAATAAAGAAACAAGATATCTCTGGAAGACCAACTTTGAGGGATCAGAAAACTCATCAAATGGACTCAAAATAACTTAGGATTTAAAATATAGGCTCTCTAATATACATGCTAAACATTCCCCAAAGTGGTGAGCCATGAAACTCAATAGGACACAAGATGTTCAAATGCAAACTGGGCCCATTACAACAAATTGACACTTAGGCAGAAATGCAGAATTTGACAAGTGCTCAAATCAAGACATCACTAAACAACTCTAAATTTGAAACTAACAAATTGGGATGTCTTCAGGCACCTAAAAAATATTAATAAACACCTGAAATGCATGAAAAACTTCAGAATCTCATCTAGGCAAATAGGCTCAAAAAGCACTTTAGGGGGTCAAAATGCAAAGCACTAGTAAAACACTAAAAAATGATTGTTGTATTTTTGAGTACCAACAGTGGATTTGACTAAGGAAATGTGCCCCATGTGGGCATGCAAAGGATTCAGATCTCTTGGTACAGTAGACTAGCCAAAAACAAATCAGACTTTATCTCCACTTTCTCTCTCTTCTCTTTTGAATCTCTTCTCCTTCTCAAACTCAAAAACTAGGAACCTCTTTATTGAAAGGAAACACACCACACGACCGAAAGGGAAAGAAAGAAACTATACAAACATATACCAATTATCCACAAAAGAACTCAAACCCCTTAATGACTGAAATCAACATTTACCTCTATCAAAAATATGATTTTCATCTCCATGTATCAGAGGTAAACTTAAACCATCACTTTCATTTGCTTGATCAAACATACAATTGCAACTTTTCAGCATATCATATAAAATATAACAAGCATGCTTACCATCAACTGGCAACACCCAATCACCAAACCACTGTGAATGCTGGTCATTGTATGAAAACAAAATGCCACATCCCCCAATATCATTATCTTGATGAAAATAAACATAATATAAAGCACCCTCTTCATGCACAACTAGATCTTCAACCAGCTACATAGGAAATTTGAAATACTCTAGCTCAACTTCACAACCATCAACATAATGACTTACTTCAGTGAGTACTTGGTCATCAAAAAAAACATTCTCATCTTCAACCACATGTATACTACACAAATACTCAAATGAATCACCATGAACAACAACTTGTGAATTCAGATTTAGTTCATTTTGAAAAACAACATCATGCTAGAATGAAAAAAGAAAATACTTATTTTCAGCCTGATAACTTGTATGCTCTTGTTGATTCACTTTGACAACCATTAAACACATTGCATCAACACTTTCTAGATCCCCTTCTTGCAAAAAAGAACATACCTCTGGTCGAAGCAAATAATCTGATGCAAAATCTGGATTCTCTTCCAGCTGTACACAAAATATTTCGAGAAGAGGTTCCAACAAAATAACACACAATCCATTATTCATATTCTCATCTTGCCATACATCTTCCTGACATAAACCACTACTATGGGAAACGTTATCAGCATTGATAGATTCATCTTGACAAAACACTAATTCCACACCACTTAAAACATCATAACTATCAATGCCCAAATCAAATAAGTTAACACCCATTTCTGATTCAAAGGCAAAACCAGATTTAATCTCCATATCATAGGAAGTGTTTTCTTGAAAACTTTCATAAGTTGGTTCATAGACATCTGATTTCTCCCCACCAACAACAATTTTATATTCATTTTCATGGTCTAGAGCATCCACAACTTCAAACTTTGGCTTATAGGACGCCTTATCCTTCTTAGAATCACCAATTTTATATGACAAATCAGAGATTGAAAACATAAAATTTGAGGAATCAATAATATCAACATTACTAGCTAAAACAAAGGAAATTATTGTTGTCTTGGACATATCATCATCCTCATAATCATTTTTGACACATGAAAAATCTTCACTCTCTTTACAAGGCTGCATATGAACCATTTATTTATCTTCACAAAAATCAAGGCTATTGTGGCTCCATGAATCCTCTTCCTCAACCAATCCTTCATTTTTATAAGAAAAATCACTACCATCATTGCTCACTTCTTCCCATGTTGCATTGGATTCATAGGAAGATGGACAAACACTTTCATTGTCCCCACCTTCACTTGGGTAACAAGTTTCAACCTCATCATCATCAATAGACTGTGGTACATATGGATCACTTTTGTTTTCATTTGATGCCCCTTCATGCCATGACAGATCAACATTCTTGTCCTCATCACTTGAAACACAACTTTCAGCTTCTTCATTCCTATGAGACTGAGATGCATGTTCTTCAACATCATCATTAGTAACATTCTCAACATAATACAATTCATTAATAGGAGAAGCAACAACTGAAATAACTTCTTACATTTGGGAATCATCAAGTGAATCAACTTTATCATCTACTCTTGTAACATTACACATACATGTGTTCCTTTCAATAATAATAGAATCAACTCTTTGTAACAAAGAAGCTCCAACATCACATGTTCTTAAGTCTGAAAATTCAACAACATTATTTGCAACAGTAGGGAAAACTACACGTTGATCTGAATTTGAAACTTTGACATGACATTCACTTCTACTTTCAAATGCATCTTGCCAACAAAAACCTATAGATAAATGGTTCTTTGTCAGTCTGTACTTCATGTTATTTTCAATCTCTATAGCTACCATGAATGCTTGACGCAAAGTCTTAGGTTCTTTATCTAGCAATAAATAGCTCATATCTTTATCAAATGCATCAAAGTAGATAACTACACACACTTGATCACCAGGTCTACAAGTTTCAGGGATATCATTAAAAACCTTTCCGAATCTAATGTTAAAATTAGGAACTAGTTCTTCATTCTCAATCCTAATTTGTAACAACTTAGTAAATGCATCATGTACACTTACTATTTCACCAAATTGCAACATGAAGGCTGAATGCAACTCACTCCAAGAGGATATCAAACATGATGGTAAAATAGAAAACCACTCATGAGCATCATCCCTTAGAGTCTGAACAAACAATTTCATGTGAACATCTTCATGTGCAATTTCAAAATCATCCATCAAATCAGCAAACAACTAAATATGTTGACTTGCTGAATCATGTTGTTTCCCACAAAATATTGACAGTTTGTCTTTAATTCTATTAGGAATAACATTGGGAAAACCATGTATGCCATCAAAATAGAATGACATGTACCTTCTAATAGAGATAGATGTATTGATACTACTGATGAGCTTCCTACTAGGTGAACTGAAATCCTCCATTCTTCACAGACTTAAGAATTCATTCACCAGAATGAAAATCAGAATTCTATTTTGCAGCAGATCTATGATTTCTCCACTAAACTTTTACAACAACATACTTCCATACTTCAAGTCAAACATGCTGAAACCTTTTCTTACTGAAGTATGCAACCAAACTCAAAAGTTCTCCTACTTTATGCTGAAACCACTTAATGGAGAACAAACATTTGAATAACTTTATTTCATGAAAAGAAAAACTTCATGAAAAATGAAAATACCTTAAGATTTAGATGGCTGAAAGTTCTCTTTCCACTTCTTACAATAGCAGACCCAAGATCTCAAAAAAATTCTTTACCAAACTCTTTGAACCAGCACACCCCAAATCTTACCAACCACTAGATGAAATTTGCAGCAATTGTTCTTTTTATTACTTGACTTGAAACACTGCAGATTTAGATCCTTTTGTGTAGCTTCATTAGGTTCTTTCTTCGTAGAGTCACCATCTCCTTGCAAAGGAGAAATTTCAAATAGAAAAAGCTATTTGCCAAATTCTTTTCAATTTTGGGTTCATTCTAACAAGCAAAGTCACATAGTCCTTTTCTTCCTTTCGCTGCAAATAAAAAACCACACTATCCAGGATACTTTTCTCAAAGATCTGAAACAAATTTCAAATTTGTCTCTTAACACTCTTTCTTGAAATCAGATTCAGATATCGATTCAGCCAAGCAAGGAAAGAAACATCTTAAACTTGCTGATCTTAAACATCAAATAACAACTGATAATCACAAATTACACTGGCACACAACAACCAGGATTCTCCAATTTTAAATACACATTCACCACCCACAACAAGCATGGGATTAAGATTCACAATATGGTCCAGAAATGAAGCAACAAATGATTATCTCCTATGAGGTTTTAACATCCACTTCTCTGACAGATTATAATTTCTCGGGTATTTTAATTTGTAACTTTTAACACCAGAGATTTACTGATTTCTTTAACAAGATTTTCTCATTGCTATCCCCAGCAGAGTCACTCATTTGTTAGCTCTTTTTCTTGTAGGAATCAATTAAAACAACAATAAATTCCTGACCCTCTATTCCCAACTCAGATTCATACATGAACAAGGCTAATTAACAAGGATGCTATCCTTCTTCACTTTGAGCTCCACAAACTCAGGTGGGTGTACCTATCTTCAGATTCACTAATTCACAGAGAATCTTACAGTGGATCAAGGATTTATAATCCTTTTTCTTTTTAAGTTCTCAGAACTAGGAAGGTTAACCTATTGATTCTCTCTCTATGGAATCACTAAAATGGATTGTATTCCTCAATAAAATCAACTAAACATACATGTTCTTGATAACAGAAAGTAAAGATTTTAATATTTGAATGATTGATGATGAGAACTACCTTTCAGAACTTAGACCAGTGCCTAATCCAGGGCAAAGAGTCCAATGAGATGTAAATCAACAGAAACCCAATTAATAAGAACACAGAAAAGATCCCATATAGAGTGCCTTACAGACTATCCTTTCATTTTCACATCTATCTATCAGATTTTCATACTAATACCCTGACCTCTAGGATTACTCACAAGACTGACTCCTTCCTTGAAGGAAGCTCACAAGTAGCTACACAGTTACCTTGTAACCAACATGTTTAGAATGCCTTACAGACTAAACATACAAGAGCATGAACAAAAGTAAAAAAAGACATCACAGATTTGAAACTGGAGATTCCACTATATTTTATTAATGTCATTCTACTTCAAAACATTCAAAATAGACACAAAGCTTCAAAACTAATCCATAGTCCGATGTCTTCTATGTAGCTATAAATTTACCATCCTTATTACAATGGAGAAAAAACCAGATATAGGAGAAAGGAAAAACAATCCAGTCACCGACACCTGTCTGTCCCAAAAAATATGTGCAACTGCTCAAACTAAAATTGTGAAAATCTGATTTGATTTTCCCTCAAATTATTTGCAAAATCCTCTTCTTCATTCCGAGACCTTTCTGGAAACATATAATACTCTATACTTTGGATCAAATTTGCCCTCTAAAACTTTAGTCCAAGTTTGCCTTCCCGTGCAGATTTCTTTTAAAAGTTTCAAATATTTGCATTTGCAATTAATTATTTTTCAATAGTTGGACTATTGAAATGAGATAAATTTAATTTTAATATTCCTTTTTGCTCACATCTCACCAAAATGTGCCACTTGTCACCTAGGCTTAATGGCTTAAAGGTTAGATGGTGAGCAACTTTGTTTTAAGCTATTAAGTCAGCCGTTTGATCCTTTTGAACTTGCTCACCTTTTAATCCTTTGCCTTTTGTGATGGATTTAATTAAATATTTCAATTAATCCACTATTTCCTTAGGAAGCACCAGAATGTGACACTTGTTGCTTGGGATTAATGGCTTAAAGGGTAGATGGTGAGCATCTTTCCCCTAAGCCATTAAGTCAGCCCTTGATTTGTTTTGAACTTGCAAGTTTTTTAACCTATTTGTTGAAAGAATTTCAAATTAAAGAATCATTTCAAATCTGCACATCTCACCAGAATGCGCCAAGTGTCACCCTCTGATTGGTTCGTAGGTCCACTTGGCACCACATTTTGATATCTGATTTGTGCCTTTGAACTGCATTGGACTTGCGCCACTTGGCACCTACTCAGCACCATGTGGCGTCCTCTGATTGGCTGACCGGTCCATTGGGTGCCACTTGTCACTTGTGCCATGTGGACCAATGGCTTAATGGCTTAATCCTATCTTCCTTGCAACTTTCTCATTAAGCCATTAAGCCATCCATTGATTTTGGCCACCTTGAGATTTGTGCCAAAATCTATAGCCTCTTAAGCCACGTCACCTACCACATCATCACTGTGGGTCCCACAAAAATTTGGGTGTCATTCCTCTGGGCACAGTTTTTGAGGTGAGCCCTAAGATCCTACACGCATGCCCATAGCCTCTTCTTGCTTCTTCATATCACATTGTAAGTGTTTTTTCTTATAAACACTTCGAAATCCCCTTTTGGGATGCATGTGGGATAATATGATTTTGAGTTTTAAAGGTTTCCTATGGATTTTCAACCAAAATAATATGGGCCCCACCACACATTTAACCATCCAGCCCAAGGCCCACCCAAGAGCCTTAGTTCTTACTTTATATTGTATACTAAGTGTTTTACAATATAAACATTAAATATCTTTGCGCCCCAGGCATGTGGGATAATCTATTTACATTACCTTCACTTCCATGCGTAACCCATCCTTCTGGTCTCTTGCACAAACATTCCTCTACAAATTACAATGCTTTGGTTTTGTTTTTGGTTTTATTCTACTTCAAACTTCAGCATAGATCCTCTCTTTTTAAATGTTTTCATAGATTTCACTTGACTTGCATTTCATTTTAATGAATTTGGGAGTTTAATGATGGAATTCTCTGTTACCCGTGCAGGCACATCCACCAAAAATAGCACAGACACCTCCTCCCTACCTTGTGTAGGAAGCAAGCTACTCCTCCAAATTGAAATGGACTCCATGGGTTTGTTTTTAAACCTGTTTTCAATTTCCACTTTATTCGCTGGCCATTTCTTTGGACTCTAGTGCAGTACATTGAAATTAGTCTCACACATGCCAATTATTATTTTCTTGTTTTTTGAATCTGCTTGTCTTTTCTTCAGCATTTACATAGCCCTCTCCTCTGTGTTTGATGCACCTTCTTTTCCAAGTGCATAATGTGTGATCTCCTCGCAATCATCCAGCGCAGGCATATGCTACGTTGCCTCCTTATGTTTTGTCTGTTGCTTCATATCATGCTGCGCAATATGCAAAGGGTTTTGGCTTTACACATGCCAATTAGATTTTGTTTAGTTTGACTTGCTTTAAATGTTGTGCATGGGATCTTTTCATCTTGAAAATTTTGTTGAAATTTTCTATAAGCTCTCCGTACGCAGCTCCTTCCATCTTCAGTGTTGGGTATCTCCATTCTCTTTGGCATTTGTTAGTTTTAACTATTTTGAATTCCCCATGCGTGGGCTGCTTCCTTAACATTGCGCTGGCATCATGCTGACTGGCAGAGGTTGTGGAAATGGCTTTACACCTCTCTAAATGATATCATAATAATAGTTCTCAGGGCGTCTTCAAGGTAACTGCCATGGGCATGAAGGTTTGGAAAGCCTCTCATTTCTCTAATTTCATTAGTGCATAACCTATGACATAGTTCCATTTCATTCCTTAAGATGACATGCCTTTTTAATGTACCTCCACAAAAAGTTCACATGATTTGGTGATGCTTCGATGTTCACATGCATGTAAACAAGAACAATTCCAAGTTTTGATGGAGACCTGTAACATGTTCTAAAACTCCATTTCCGCATAGAAGAAAATGACAAATGTTAGCCTTGTCAAATAATCCATTAGCTTGATGTTTCCTTTCATTAACGGAGATGTATCCTATTCACCAATTGGATCACGAAGCATTGAATGGAAGACCATTAACCATCCCTTTATAATTATGCAATACTGATTTGATAAGCTGCAATTAGCCTCTGGAACTAGCCTCAAAAACTGACAAAATCTAGTAATCGGGACATGGAAATGGGCATAAACATTCCATGTCTAACATTCTTCCATACTGCAAAATGAAGCCTAGAAAAACCAAAAAGGTCAAAATATTTTAATCACCCAAGTTGCCTATTCAGAACAATTCTGCAAAATACCTTGTCCAATAACAATGAACTGTATTTGGTTTTGACATTGAAAACTAGTCAAACGATCTCTTGAGGATTCGAGCTTCTAGATACTAGAAGTATATGATATGGAGAATATGGATCCAGAAGGGCATCTCTTGAAAATCATCTAGACACATTTTGCGGCCCCTCAAAAGTAGCCACTTGGAAATGCAGAAAACAGAAAACATGAGGAATAATGATTTCTGTAAATGAAAAGTGTCTTGAAAAGTGTGCAAACAAAACCCTCTAGAACTGAAACCTTGAAAAATTGGAGAAAATTTTGTCTATAATTCAGGGAAACCATTTTTCTGATGTGACCAATCATGACTTTCAAGATATAACCTCACAAACAGGGCCTCCGACCAAACTGTGCAACTGATCTGCATCAAAATGTTAGAGAATGCAAATGGAATCGGATTGGCAAACTGAGCAAATGGATTCATCGTGGCCTGAAAATATTCATGGTAGCACATTTCCATTCCTAAAATATTGAGGAGCATTCAATTGTCTATTCCATTCAACCAGGTGTAAAATTGTAAGACCTCAAAGTAGGTCATTCTGAAATTTGCATTTGATAGTTTGGCACAGTGATAGAAACTGCAAATGGAATGGGCTTAGCAAAGTGACCAAATAGACTTGTTTTAACTTGGAGATGGAGACTCAAGAAGTATTGGACCTCTGTAATGGATTACAAAAGGAATTTTTTCAATTAGGTCACAAGGTCAAAAGTTACGATCAGTCAAATAGGGCTACTTAGAATTTAGGGCAGAATAAAGAAACAAGATATCTCTAGAAGACCAACTTTGAGGGATTAGAAAACTTATCAAACGGACTCAAAATAACTTAGGATTTGAAACATATGCTCTCTAATATACATGCCCAACATTTCTCAAAGTGGCAGGCCATGAAACTCAATAGGACACAAGATGTTCAAATGAAAACTGGGCCCGTTACAACATTGACACTTAGGTAGAAATGCAGAATTTGACAAGTGCTCAAATCAAGACATCACTAAACAACTCAAAACTTGAAACTGATGAACTGGGATGTCTTCATGTGCCTAAAAAATATTAATAAACACCTGACATGCATGAAAAAATTTAGAATCTCATCTAGGCAAATAGGCTCAAAAAGCACTTTAGGGGTCCAAAATGCAAAGCACTAGTAAAACACTCAAAAATGAATGTTGTATTTTTTAGTACCAATAGTATCCATGCAATCACTTTTTACTGAGATTTCCATAGCTGGTGTCTCTTTAGTTTCATTATATTGTTCTTTAGTGAGATCTATTGAATCATTGGGGGGGACTTCATCTTGCTGTAAGGATGTGTGATCAGTGCATACCTCTTTTGTTTCTTTAGTTCTTACGAATGCTTTATCAAATTTGTCCATATCATTATCAGAGGTTTTCATGGATATCTTGATATTATCAATTACTATAGTATCCCCTAAATCTTTTGCTATATCAGAATTTATTGAGACTAAGGGCGCTGAAGCCTATGGACCTGTCTTAGGTGCATTCTGAATTGCTGGTTCTGCAACCTGTTTAGGAGGAACTGGAGTTGCCTTAGCTGTAGGCATCGTTGATGGATACATATGTCTATCCAGAAATACCCACTGAAATGCTTAATGGCTTTGATAGTCTCTATCATTTGTGTGCGCAATAATTCACAAAGATTGTACTGAGTGTTATCTCTTACTATCCTTATTGCTACAAGGGTTGTTGCTACGGACAGACTATTCAGTCTGCTTGCTTGCTGAAACTTATATCCAAGTATCATAGTGAGTAGTTTTATGTCTTTCTCCTTGATGGGATCAACAGTCATGCCATGCATATCACTTCTAGATAAGAAGACTTGTTGAACCTGCTTCTTGACATCCTTGCCAGTAGGAAGAGATAGTCCAGTCTTGGGAAGTCCAGTCATCTCATGAATTAGATCTATAGTGATGTGTACAAGAACCTCACCTATCTAGTATAGATCATCATGTATCCTACTCAGTAATATCTTCACCCATTCTAGCTCATAGAACTCGTGCGCATTGGAATACTCAAAGATAGGGTTATCAGTGAGATGCGCATATTCATCCTTGAATTTATAGTCTGGTTTCATGATAGAACCCATGAGAGATGCAATGTTTTTGTCTCCAACTATTTCCTTCTTTAAATAAACTTATGCACGGATGTCTTCTACATGTATGACTCCAAGTGGAGTCCTAGATAATGCTCCTTCGACATCATCTAGTATGGACTTGAATGGATGCTTCTTAAAAAAAAATCTCTTCCTCTCAGCAATGTCAAATACAATAGGGGTTGCCATACTTACTTGCAACTAGGTTAAGTAGAGTTTCACGATGATTCTGAAATGACCTGACTTCTAGGGTTCCAATCCAATCATTAATCCATTCACAAACCAACTAATCCTTTAAGCTATAGTGCTTTGATGCTTGATGCTTATCTGATTTCTAAATGCTTCAGTCTCAAATGCAAAGTGAGGTTTTTAAGATCTTTTGCCAATTTATATAAAGATCAATTGCATTTAATGCTTGTTGTCGTAAAGTGGTTTACAAAGAGAATTTCAAACTCTGTTCTAGACAAAATAAAGGCAATGCGTGAATGCATACAACCTTAATTTGTGATCACATGCATGAATCCATAGGCACATACTCAAAGGTGAGTATACTAGCCACATAGGGGTTCAGAGCTACAATAGCTCCCCCTAAGACCATGAGGGTCAACTATTCAGAAATAGAAGGTGTGTCCACTAAGGATGCATCTGCTACCTTGTTCTCTTCATTATCCTTCTTTACTTCAACCCATATTTTATCTGAGTTAGATTTAGCTTCCACAAACTTGACTTCTCCTAATTCTTCAAACAAATACTTCTTAGGATTCTCTTGTCTTTTTGTTCTTGATCTACAAAACCTTGAGATGTGTCCAGCTTTTCCACATGAGTGACAAATGATAAGAGGTCTAATTTTGTTACTCATCATGTTGCATTGCTTGGCTGAATTTCCATTGTAATTACATATCTGACATGTAATGTTTTGCAATTTTCTTTGAGGTTGATTTCTCTGATTGACTTGAGTTTGATTCCTTTGGTCCAGTTGTGGTTGATTTCTTTGATTTGTTCTGCAATGAATAGCCCTATGACCAAACTTATTGCAAGAGTAACAATAACCATTGAAGGTTCTTACATTCTTACAATCCCTCACCAAGTTTCCATGCTTGTTACAAGCATAGAAAGTATGGTTGACTGCCTTGCGCTTATCTTTTGGTGGTTCTGCTTTGGTCTCTTCATGATTCTCAGTTTTCTTTTCTTCTGAAGATTCTATTTGAGATTTATTTCTTTCTTGTAATGAGTTGATCTCAATTTGAGATATACTGTATCCCATACCAGTGGTATCACCTTTCAGCTTTTGTGCATAAAGTTGTGATTGAATCAGATCAGAGCTTGTGTGTAGTTTATCAATCTTGTCTTTTGCTCCTGATAATTCAGATTCAATTTTGTTCTTGATATTTTCCAATTCCAAGATTTTTATATTGGCCTGCATGAGTTCTTCATCCAACTATTTATTTTCTTTGTTCTTCTCTTCAATAGCTGTCATTTAACTGATCATTCAATTCTTCTACTTTATCTTTTAGAGACATGTTCTCTTCATTAATTTTCAAATCATTGGTAGAGCAATCTTTCAGATCTTTCCTTAGTTTCTTGATAAGCATTTTTGAGCCATCAAATTTTAGTTTAAGTTCTTCATTTTATTTTTTAGATTTGTCTAGATCTTCAAGGGATGCTTCAAGATTCTTTTTCAGATGTTTGAATTCTACTAAATCTATCATCTCTTCAAGTGGTTAAACTTTTCTTTCAGAGGACCAGAGCTCTGATACCAATTTTTGGAAACATTGAGAGGGGGGGGTGGTGAATCAGTGTTTAGCTAATTATTCAATTTCAGAAATTTAAACACAAATCAATTAGATATCATTTAAATCTTAACACAAGATCTCATAAAACATAATATGATTACACAGAAACCTTGATTAGAGGAAAACCCCAGTGGGAATTAGTACCCACAAATATTGTACTAGTATAATGAACCTGTTAAAGTTCCTTTGCCCTATTAGGAGCAATCTTTACAATGCAAGTACAATGACTTGGTTAAGGGTCTGACCCTGTTAGGAGTCTTTTACAAACAAGCCTTGTTAGGGGTGAGGACTCACTATCCAAGAGCTCACTACTCAATAAGAAAGAAGGCTACAACCTCCTGTGAATAGATATGCACTATATCCAAAAGTGAACTCCTGTATGTGACACAAATGTCTGATCAGTTCCAGTTATGCGCTTATGATCTTATCTTCTTTAAGGGCTCTATCTCATTTTGATGTCTTCATACTACTCTTCTTATATGACTTCTCTGACTATTTCTTCGACACCCACAATATATCTTTACATTGCATATATATATGTTTATGCCTGAATAGACGCGACTATAAACAAGACCTTAGTCGGCCCAGAAACAACATTAACAATGCTTCCAATCAAATTGGCTTAAGCATGTTTACAAAAATATTTAATACATGATTAAAAACTTATTACAATAGGCGCTTAGCCTTTACATAAAAAAAGATTACACGCTAATCAAAATCATGAAGTCGACTTCATACTCTGTATTCTGAACTACTAGTGTACTTGTTCTTTCTGTAACTTGTATGTACTGCCATTCCATACCATGCATGTATAGGATAAGCATAAAAACATACCATAGAGCTTAACTCTGAATGCACATATCCTGATGTGATTGTACGCATGTGCGCTGATGCCCTGATCGACTGTAAGTCACTGTTCTACTCTGTCTTCTACACTTAGTCAATTTTCACTTCATAGTTTACTGCCAAAACTTCATATGAATTTGTTGCCATAATGAAAACACAAAATAAGTCATATACTCCCTAGGAGTCAACTTGCCAACAATCTCCCCCTTTGTCATTAACGACAACAAAGGAATGTGGCTAAGTTACTCAAAATTTACTAACACCCAAAAACTATATATTCTTATCTTTTTAACATATACATACATTACTCCTCATATATACTTTATTCATTATATACATTACTCCCCCTTTGACATTAATGACAAAGGTGTCAAAAAAATTGTAAGTTTCTGGATACTCACTCCATGTGTACATCTGGATATACAATCTGAAGATTCTTCATCTCTTGCTGCCAGAATGGCTTCATTGCATCAACTATTTGGAGATGGGCGCATAGAGCATAAGTGAGATTCTCCATTTTTATTAGGTCAATGCAGGGACCTTGATCATACATGACAATAGTGGCATCAATCTATTTAATGTTCTCATCCAGAACTACTAAGGAGGGCGCAAGTGCATTTCTCAGTTGAGTCTGCCTGATCCTTATCTTATTGATCTCCATTTTAGCTTTTTCTATCTTGTCCAGTTGACCTTGATAGATATTGTTACAGATGTTCATGTCTTACATGGATGTTTCAACTGATTTTCTAACACTGTCAACCAAAATATCTTCCTCCTCTATCTTTTGTATGTGTTCAGAGGTGAGTTTGCATCTATCCATGCAGTTTGCTATAACCTTCCTGCGTTTTGCTTCCAATTCTTTCAATATAGACTGACCAATATTTAATGAGTTTAGATCCAAGGTAAAGTTCTTTACCAGTTCATTTAATGTTTCCTTTTCATCTTTTTCAATTCTCTTAGTTGAGTCTACTAAACTTGTAAAATGTGCTTTGAAGCTTGTTAGGATGTTGTCTACATCATCAACTCATTGAATTTTTGCTACTTTCTTGTTTGCAGGAACTAGGTCATTCAAAATGTTTACTGATTCCAAGAAGAGAGGGTTCCTCATAACCTATTTCTCTTTGTCCTTTTCCATGACAAGCATATTGATCTTTATTAAATATTCTTCTCCCCATGCATCCAGACTTGCTGAGTCAGGAGTTAAATTGACAACAATGAGTTTGATGGTTGAAAGGATGGTGTGAATATAGTATTCTAACTAGTATCCAAGCATTCACTTTTTACTGGGATTTCCATAGCTAGTATCTGATTAGTTTCATTGTCTTGTTCTTTATTCAGATCTGTTGAATCATTGGGGGAACTTCATCTTGTTGTAAGGATGTGTCATCAGTGCATACCTCCATTTTTTCTTCAGTGCTTACAAATGCTTTATCAACTTTGTCCATATCATTATCAGAGGCTGTCATGGCTATCTTGATATTATCAATTACTATAGTATCCCTTGAATCTTTTGTTGTATTAGAAGTTATTGAGACTAAGGGCACTGACACTTGTAGACCTGTCTTAGGTGCATTCTGAATTGCTGGTTCTGCAACCTGTTTAGGAGGAACTAAAGTTGCCTTAACTGTAGGCACCATTGATGGATACATATGTCTAACAACCTGAAGGATTTAACCTTTCAGATAGACCAGACATGGTATGCACACTAAAGAAAGCACTTTATGGACTTAAATAGGCCCCAAGAGCATGGTATGAGAGACTAGATGGTTATCTCACCAAGATTGGATTCAAGAAAGGAGTAGCAGATTGCAACTTGCTCATAAGAGAAACACCTGATGGATTACTATTAGTTGCCATATTTTTTGATGATATTATCTTTGGAGGTAATGACAAGCTTAGTATAACATTTGTGAAAGAAATGCAGAATGAATTTGAAATGAGTATGATTGGTCCTATAAAATACTTTTTGGGATTAAATGTAAAACAAATAGATAAAGGAATAGTCATTAATCAGTCAAAATATGTAAAGGAAATATTGAAAACCTTCAAGATGGAGGATTGCAAGCTAGTATGCACTCCTATGATCACAGGAAGTAAACTTTCAAAAGATGATGACTCCACAGCAGTTGATAAAACATTGTATAAATCTATGATTGGAAAGCTTATCTATCTAACTCAATCAAGACCTGACATATCTAATGTAGTTGGCATTGTTGGAAGATTTGCAGCTGAACCCAAGCATAATCACTTAATGGAAATCAAGAGGATATTTAGATATCTTAAAGGAACTATAGACTATGGTTTATGGTATCCTAAATCAGAGAATACACAACTTCATGTGTATACTGATGCAGATTGGGCAGGTTGCATTGATGACAGGAAGAGCACTTCAGGAGGAGCAGTATTTCTTGGAGAAAAATTGGTATCTTGGACAAGCAAGAAGAAAAACTATATTTATCAGTCAATGGCAAAAGCAGAATATGTTGCAGTAGCACTGGATTGTACAACACTTGTTTGGATCAAGCAGATGGTTAAAGACTTTGGTATTCAGGTTGACTATCCTGTTGTTATTCACTGTGACAACACCAGTACTATTAACATGTCTAAGAACCCTGTGTTGCACACAAAGACAAAACACATAGAGATCAAGTATCATTTTCTGAGAGAAAAAGTTGCAAACAAGAAAGTGACATTGGACTATGTAAGCACAAAAGATCAGTTAGCAGACATTTTCACGAAGCCTTTAGCAAAGGATACTTTTGAGTATCTAAGGGAGAAGTTGGTAGTCATTCCCTCTCCTAAGTCTGATTAGAAAAAGCATCAAGTACATCAGTCCTGTGTGACTAATGAATGGTTGACTACTCTACTTCTGGAGTAGTACCTATGCAGAATGGTTTATGGCACCCTTTGCCATTGATGTCAATGGGGGAGTATGTACTAAAAACAAGTAACACAAACAAAGAGCTAAACAAGGAACACATACAAGGAGCTTATACTCTAGGGGAGTATACACACTCTAAGTAACTACAATAGTGTAGATGAATCTTTGATGAGGATATTGAGAAGATTGTAAAAGAAAGAAGACACCATGAACAAGAGTTGTTTTTATCATATGTTGCCATCAATGCCAAAGGGGGAGATTGTTGGAGATTTGATTCTAAAAAGTTGATTGATTGTATGTTTGTCATTGATGACAACATATAATACACAACAGTACTTCTATATGTACTTATCCATATGTGACATGAAGACCATCATGGATAGATACATGTTGTTGACATGTTTACTATGATATGTTCATACACACAGACCCAGATATGAAGTTTCAGTAAAGATATGTAATTCTGTTATTGACGGTTACATTTCTGGAGGAATAACGGTTTAAGGCCGATGTATGTAATGTGTTGATCGAGTTGCTCCTATCTTCTGGATATGCGCTTGTATATTCATGATTAGTTATGAGTTGTTGATATTAATCCAAATGAACCAAACGTGTTTCAAGAAGATTTCAATGTTATGGTTAATTTGGTGAAGCCGACTTAGTGAAGTGACACATTTATTCAGTTAGTACTTGCGTGATTGTAATTATTCTTGTGCACTTAGTAGAGCTGACAAGGATGTTAAGAAGAGTTGTCCTACAGGTCCCATGATCTCATACTTGGTCTATGTACTTATAGAAGGTCATTTGTAATAAGAAGAGTTGTGAAAGCCAGAGATTAGAAAAGCAGAGCAGAGTGTTAAAGAAGTAGAGCTATATTTATCATATGTTGATTATATAGATATTGAAGTAGAAGCTTTCAGAAAATAGAGAAGATTTTTGTAGTACTTTACAAGAGGTTAAAGCATTGACACATAAAAGGAACTCATCAGATAAGCAGTGTCACAAACATCAGTTCACCTTGATGATACAGTGTGTATCAAATAACTAGAAGGTTGTAGCCTTCACCACTTGGACAGTGAGTCCTTGGATAGTGAGTCCACCACCCCTAATAGGGTTATTGTAAAAGACTCCTAACAGGGTCTGACCCTTAACCAGGTCACTATAATACTGCATTGTAATGTACAACTCCTAACAGGGTCGGAAGATCTTTTAACAAGGATCACTATAAATAGTATAGTTCTTTGTGGGTACTAATTCCCACCGGGGATTTTACCATTTGGTTTCCCCGTACCCAAATTGATGTTTTGTGTAAAGTGTTATCTGTATATGCATTTACTTTATATCAATCTAGATTAATAAGTATAAGATAAAGATCTAAAGTTGCAGATAACTGATTCAACCCCCCCTCCCTCTCAGTTATCTTTGAAGTATTCTAACAAAACCTTGGCCCATTGCCTCCCCCACTACCTAAAGATGTAGCAATGGAAGAGGACACCCCAGCAACAAAGGCTGAGGAAGAATAGGAAAAGGAAGAAGAAGAAAACCCCAGGATCACTAATGAGGGCCTAGATATTAATGAAGAGATAGATGAATGGGCAAAGGATACAGGTACCATCAAAGAAAATATTACTGGTGAAACAGAAGATATAGGAAAAGAGCCAGGAGAGGCTCATAATACTGAAGGGGCACAACAAGATGTTTGGGAGAAGTCACCGGAACACATTTTGGCTACCAATCCACCCCTACTGCCACCATGGTTGATAGAAACTTGTTGGTAAACAGATTGTTCTTTTCAATTTAACTCTCAAATGCCCAAATTTGTGAGAAACAATTTGATACCAACAGTTGGATAATCTATCACTAGGTTGATAGATTTCCTCTGAATTGAAAGGTACAACTCCCTTAAGAATGATATTCAATGAATTTTAGCCTTTCCTAACCTAACAGGGGCATGCTCTTAACCCGAGAGTAGGAGACGTAAACCAAGCCAAATCTAGACAAAAAATAGCTCGGGCAAAGTAAATACAACTCTAAATCTAGCCAATTCTAAGACTTTATCAATCAGATTAACTCCCAAAACTAGTGATGCATGGACAATTACTAAAAATGCAGATACAAGACTGAAAGTTAACAATGCAATGATATGAGTCAATCAATATCATAAGAACATTCCCAAAACTTAGAGTAGCAACTGATTTCCCCCTTAATTAGCCATATCAAATCATAATACAGAATTTTGGTTCAAATACAGATTACAAATCTAACTCAAAAGAGAAGTTTGAATTCAACAGAAAGATAAATGAAATGAAATGGAACAGTTAAAGAAATGGCATTCAGACATACACAATTTACCCAGCAACAATGATATCCTTCACACCAAAATTTAGCCGACCTTTGTATTGATTTTGGGAAAAATACATATAGAGTTCCAGATTGGACCATTGCAAAAAGGGGTAACCGAAACGGTTCAACTTCCCCAACCAAAAATGATAACCAAAGGTTTATCCATTACAAAAATTTGACAAAAATAGCCCAAGGGGAGAATATATTTATGATTCAGTTTCCTTCCCCTTATCTAATTTGGCCCTATAGGCGATCATAGCAGTGATTACTTGGATGAGCTCTTCATGTCTATTGGCGTGGACATTGGTGTAACAGATGAGCCATCTGGAATGTTCTTTGGCTAAGGTCTTGATTGCTTCTGTCTGGTCTTTAAGTTCTTCCATATCCCTAAAGATGTATCCACTCAATTGCTGGAGTTCTGGCACCTTGTCTAAATGAGTCGAAGACTGCTCTGCTAACTTGTGCAGGTAATCTGTGAATGACTTCTACATGTCGAAGAACTTCAGTGAGGTATCTGAGATTTTGTGCCACTTAGAGGTAATGCCGTTAATTCCGCTGAATTCCACAAATCTAGAAGCCATGTTAGTATGATTCACCTTGGAGATTCGAATTTCTCTTCAAAAAATAGAGACAATGAGCAACTGGTCTTAGGTACTTTGAATTCAAACAATTTGGTGAACAATGGTGGTTCCAGTTTGAAATCTTCAACTAATTTTATAATTTTTGAATTCTTACCATTTAACGGCCAACTTCCCGTGCCACAGGAATGAAAAGACCTTTACATTAATGAACAAGTCCGTTACAAAATAAAACGGCCTTATTTGAATTAATTAATTTGCTTTACATGCCGTTAGAAAATTTTTTTTTACTTTATTAACCGTAATGGTAACTTTCTTGAAATGGCAGAAAATTACTTTTCTGCTTCTCCTTTAGGTAGAAAAATCCTTTTGGAGTGCTCTTTGTCTGAAAATCCACTAAAGGAGGATTCTGGCATATAGGGGTGCCAAAATGATATATATATTGATTCAATGGGATTTCTTATATGTTGGATCTCTTATGGGATGGATTCTATTTCAAGACTTCTTCACCTTGATAGTTGGGCAGAAAATTCATCTCGTGAGTCGGAGCCCGCTGGTAGGAGCAGAGGAGAAGCCATTTTCTGCTTTTCTGCCTATGACAAATTCCATGAAATCTTCTTTGTCTGATCATTTCTTTTGTTTCCCATAGGTTCGATATGAGTGCTCAAAGCTTTCTTGTTCCTGACTTCCTCATTTTCCATCTTTATTTACTTCTGATATTCTTAAGTCTGTCAATTGCGGAAAGCGCACCCCATATGTGATTTTCCGCCATGGAGAAGCCAAAACTTGATTTCCCGCCAATGCTGCAGCTTGAAGATATGAGGCAAAGTATTGCATCTGTATGTGATTTTGAAGTTAGAATCTTTTTAAAACATGGCCTTTACCGGATTAGGGACTTAACCTACCTGATAAAATATGATTTTCAGACCCAGAATCCCCCCGGCTTAGGAAGGAGAATTCAAGTTAGGGAAATCTGATAAAGGCCTTCTATCCTAAGGGGATTTCTAGACTTAGACCCTGGACTTGCATGAAACAACCATGACTACTACTACACACAAAACATCCATCTTTGTCTTGAGGTATAAAGACCAAAAGTGGGGCAACAAAACTCAAAAGAGGAAGGCCCCTCAATCAACATCCAGAGCCCATCTTTCCTTGGACTACCTTTGGTCACAAGGAAAAAGAAGAGGCTTAATCTGAAGCCAAAAGTAGAGCCAGAGCTGGGGATGCCTCAGGTCCCACAAGTTGAAATCTTTTCTTCTGACTCCCTAAAGCCAGAGAGGGAACCAGAGCCTACTCATGTCCCGGCCAACCCTCCCCATCAGGATGAATTTGATGATGTTTTTAGAACTGACGAGTTTGGAAACTTACAGGGGGACATTGAGCAAACAGAGGCTGAAATCCTGGAGTAGGAGGAAGCTCTAGAACAAGAACCTGCACAAGAGGAGGAAGAAAAGATGGAAGAAGAAAAGGAGGTGGAACAAGAAATTGCCTCTGAAGTTTCAAAGATGCAGGAAATGTGAGCATCAGGACAACAACAGGAACAAAGTGAGCAAATGGCATCGGTTGGGGAAACTAGACCTTTAGGAACAACTGTGACCCCAAATGCCATGCTCCAAATGTCGCTCCCAAAGGTAACCTTTGGGGAGGTAATCATTGTGGCCCAAACGTTAAACCTTAGTCCATTGCCTCCCCCACTACCTAAAGATGTACCAATGGAAGAGGACACCCCAGCAACAGAGGTTGAGGAAGAACAAGAAAAGGAAGAAGAATAAAACCTTGGGACCACTAATGAGGGCCCAGATATTACTGAAGAGACAGATGAAGGGGAAAAGGATATAGGTATCATCGAAGAAAATATTGCTGGTGAAACAAAAGATACAGGAAAAGAGCCAGGAGAGGCTCATAATACTAAAGGGGCACAACAAGATGTTGGGGAGAAGTCATAGGAACACATTTTGGCTACCAAGCCACCCCTACTGCCACTATGGTTAATAGAAACTTGAAAGATTAAGGCCCCTCCATCAACACCCAGAGCCCATCTTTCCTTGGCAAAGACGATGGCTCAAGCCCAGAACCTGCCAAAGCCCAAGAAAGCCCAGATGGTCCACACTCTTTAGACTGGGCCGGGTGGAGAAATAGTTGTAGTAATAGAAAAACCTTCCCCAGACTCAGATGAAGAAATGGTTGAGGCCATGGATTATAACATCACAAAAATATCACTGGGGAAGAGAGGGAAATAGGGTGAAGTGGACCTGTTGAAAGAGGTAGTCAAGGCAGTAGAGGCTCGTTATGAAAAGGAGGCTCAAAAGATCAAGGCACAAAAGGAGAAAAATGAAAATCTAATGGGGTTGCTAATTGAGCTTGCCCAACCTATCAATGTTATTCCTCTAGAGGCCTCTACATCTGATGCACCACTACCGCAGAGTGACATGGATGCACTATGGGTGATGAAAAAGAAGGCCCAAGTGGTTGATGAGTGGGTCTCTTTACAGTTGGGAAATGTCTGGTGTTTCCTGGTGTCCACCCTCCTAGATCTGTATGCAGCCTACCATGTCTTGCATCAAGCCAAAACCACCATTAGTATATGGGAGGCAGACATTGAGAATTACAAGGAATGGAAAGTTGAGTTCAAAGAACTCATCAGCCTCGAAGAGGAAGTCATCTCCAAGTCCAAAATTTTGGGGGAAGAGTCATTTGATTTTGTGAGAACCCAGCACTCCAGACTTGACCTCACATTGGGGGTAATCAAGAAACTGGTAGGGACTCTATGGGATAAAGTCATTACAGTACAATATTATTTTAATTTATACAAGTCTTTTGTTACGAAGGTCTTTGGAGCTGATCCATTTAGCACTGACACATGCATGCCAGAGGAGTATGTCTTGGGGAAGTTTGATGAGTTAGTGGAGTCAAGGTATCAATCCTTGGAGGGAATAGATAGAGCTCAAATGATGAGAATAAATTGAATGGTACTCAGTGGTCATGATGCGGCAAAGATGGCTGATAAATTTAAGGGAAATGTTCTAGACCTGGGAGAACAGATTGAGGTGGCTAAGTACCAGCAGGCTAGCCTTAAAGATATTGATGAAGATGGAATCTCTCATCTCCTCCAGACCTTCAACGATAATAAGTAACAATAAATTTTCTCCAGGGGCCAGAGAAAACCTAAGTGTTTTTTTATTCTTTATTCTTTTGGAACGTAAGTTCCCAAATTCTAGAGTCCCAGATCCTGCATTTTTTATTCTTTCAGTGATCCGTGTCCCGGTCCCCAAGATCGACCGGTCACTTTCAAAGTAGTTGATAAAGGTTTTCAGAGGGTAGATGGCTACATCAAGGCACGTCGGATTGGCAAAAGGTTTTTTGACAGATGGTCTTCCTGAGGTGCCACTTCAGAAGTACACCTGGCACATTGGAGACAGGGCACCACTTTTCTCATTTATGAGGCATGTAGCCTCAATCCCTGGGGGATCAGATTTCTTCCTTCTCCTTCTTGGCTCTCTTCTCGAGGCTGATTCTTCCACTCCACTTCTCTTGTCTTTTTCTTCTGACATGACAGGCCTATTTCATCTCTAGGTCTTTTGTAGAGTGGCGTAGGTAGTACCAACCACCAAATAATATATTTTATTGTACAAATGTAACATAAGTTAGAGTTAGGGTTAGGGTTAGATGTATATGTGTATAAATAGTAAGTTTGGCCCCATTCCAAGGGTCAGCTAAATTAATGATTTTGCAGTCCATAGTAATAGAAAAGTGGTATTTCATTTCTCAGTTGTAGGGCTCAATGCTCCTTAGTCTTTAAGCTTTTAGTAGTTAGATGCTCCCTTGGAGCCACAATTGTACCACACACCAGTGCTTGCTGGAAGGAATGTTAATGAAGAAGGGAGAGTTCTTGCAATGATGTTGTTGGCATTCTATCTTCTAAGTTAATGGTATTTTATGCTTTGTGTTCTTCATGTCCTCTGCTCTAACACTTAAAGTATATTAACGACCTCCTTTCCTTTGCTACTGATGAAATATGAACTGATGGTTGTATGTTTCTTTGGTATTTAGCGTAGTATGTTAGAGCACTGTCAATTTTTTGGATGTTTAAGCATAACTATAGGTAGACAAAGTATTTTTAACCCTACAGGATCTTTTTCAGTTTATTTGCTAAGTGTAAGCATGCTTGGAGAAACCTCACCTACTTGAATCCCTGGAGAGAGCGAGTTGAAGATAACCAGCTATCCCCCTCGAAAATAGTCACATCTCCCAACCGAGCCCCGTACCGTCGAGACCCGACTCCTAGGTGCTTGGAGGCCCGGGGAATCTCATTCCCTTAGACAACCTTTATAGGCAAAGTCAGTCGGTAGCCCGGTACCCGGTGACAACTTACATCTACTGGCAGACCCAGTCATGAAAATCCCGTCAATAGAAACTGGCGCTAGAAGGAGGGCATGAAATCATCCCCTTCTCGAGATTTTGATTTTACACCTCCCAAGGGTTCCCCAAGCCATAGTTTTAGGAGTCAAGCCTTCAGCGGGATTGGATCTTTCTCCCCAGTGAAATTTGAGAGAATCCTTAGATCAACCCCTAACCTCGAAAGGTTTGTCAAACTCGAGCCTCCTGGTCAAAAGAAATAGACCCTGAAAACCACACCAGCCACTATTGTCTGGGGGTCTAGTGTACCTCAGAATATCCAAACTTCTCAGACAATCCCAGGAACCAGTGTCCAACTTACTCAAAATCTAGCTCCCCAAATGGCTGCATATTTTAGAATTATAGGATCCCCTATGGGAACTTTTCTGGGCACGACCAATGACTTACCCTCACACCCGGAGAAGATCTTCCCAAGATATGAGCACTTAGGCTCACGAACCATAGAGGAACAATTGCAGGCATACAAAGATGCCATGAACTGGCACCGGATCTAACATGAAGATGTTGTGACCCAGATGTTCCCCCTGTCCCTGGGACAGGGCGAGCTTAACTGGTACCTTAACCTTCCTACCAACTCCATCAACAGTTGGAAGGACATGGAGGATGCCTTCTTGGCTACCTTCCACATACACCTGGACCCAGCTTGGTCCCATAGCCAGTTCATCTCCATCAGAAAGGAACCCAATGAAACCCTTGCAACATTCAATCATCTATTTCAGCACGCCTTGAAGTGGTGCACGGGCCCTTTCATTCCATCCCCGGAAGTAACAATATAGACCTATCTCAATGCAATGGACCCCTTCGTTGCTACTCTCCTCTAGAGAACAACCGCCACAGGTGACCAGGACACTTTGGCAAAAGTTTACAACCTAGCCATAGAACTATCTTGTGGCCTCAACAAATCCCTAGGTAGGATTGGGAAAAGCATGCCTTTCAACATGATCCCTGGTGGAACAGTGTATGCTGGGGGATATAACCCCAATTTGGCAATGGGTGCCCCCATGATGGCAATGAATCCCCTGCCATCGCCAATAGACTAGTAAGCCCAGTATGTTTATCCTTCATAGACTGAGGCAATACCAGGTCTAGAATTTTTCCCTTGGAATCAGCCACAACATGCACAACAACCTAGACACAACCGCCTGGAGTGCCCTTCTTTTAGTCATCCATGGCTGGAGGATTGTTTCCCTTGACTCTGGAAAATACCGTTGCCTTCCCAGGGAACCAACAATAGCAACCGTCACATTGTGACACAAACACTCAGCTGACCACCGAGGTTGAATCCCTCTGGCGTATGTTCTCCACCCTTACTATGGACATGGGTACACTGAAGGCGGGGTCCTATGCACCCCAGAATTCCAATTCCCAAAGAGGGAATATTTTCTCTGGCCAATGAAACAATAATGCCAGAGGAAGAAACTTTAACAAAAGGCCCTAGCCCAACCAACAACAATGGAACAATAACACGAATATCGGAGGTCTTCCTCCAAACCAAAACACCAATCAAAGTGGTGCTAGACCATCACATTTTACACCAGTCGCAGACTTCCAACCCATGACCAATTGGTGCAGATTGCATGACATAGGCTCCCACAACAAGGTGAACTATGCCACGCTAGAGAAGGTCATCATGATCTCCCAGCTTGATAGACACCAATCACATGACGCTACTCCCCTAGAGCCCCCTGTGCAAGAGTCAACTCACAGTGCATTCACCTATGAGACTGTCCTCTTTGGATCCTCTGGAGAAGACAAAGAAGAATTTGAATTAAAAGGATTCTTTAATGAATTGATTCCAACCTTTAAGGCCAATACCATCACCAACCCGTGGGCTCCTAACAAAACTTAGAGCTAGGCTGGTAAAGGACCAGTTTACATGCTGGCACCTTCTGCCAAGGAAACTCCTCCCAAGGACAATACAACTGATCGACCCGTCCCTCCAAAAGGTTCTAGCTCTAACCAAGAAAAAGACCCGGCCGAGGGAAGCCACCAATTCCCAAGAGGAAGATTTGATATCACAAGGGCGTTAGAATAAACCACCACCTCCATGACCTTGATGGAGGTTTTGCTAAACTGTCCTGAATAGAAGAAGTCTCTTCTAAAGCTCTTGGGAAACCCAAAAGTTGTCAGTTGACCGCCCAAGACTGTCTCTTTTGAGGATGCCAATGTGGCTGTCTTCTAGGGAAATAATGAAGATCTTCCATTCCTACTAGGCCTGAACATACAAGGCAAAAACATACAGAACTGTCTAGTAGACTCTGGAGCTTTGGGAAACATCATGCCCCTATCCATATGCCAAAAGCTTAGATTTTGACCCACCCCATCTAATGGCGTAGTGATTCAACTGGATAAAACTGCTATGAAAATGGTGGGAGAATTGAAGAATGTCTAGATACAACTCATCCAGGATCCCAGAATAGCCAACATAATCGATATCCAAGTGGTGGACATCCCAGAGGCTTATGGGATGTTATTAAGTCAGAATTGGTCTAAGTCCTTGAACAGATACTTTTCGACTGACTTTTCCCACTTATGGCTCCCCTGGGAAGGAGAATCAAACAAGATCTGGGTTGAGATTGAGCCCCAGATGAAGTAGGCCCTTACCAAAGTTGGGAGGGTTAACAAGGTCTTCTTCTTCAAGACTTCCCCTGGGGTGTACTGACCCTTTGAAATCTTAACATTTGATTTCATCCCTGAGGAGGATCCCCTAGTCTCGCAGAGAATCCAAGACCTAGACAAAAAGTTGAGGGTGGAGGTTAACTCTCAAGGTGCCAATGTGACCCCACTACAATCTTGTTCGGCACTTGGTGCCAGGTACACTATCAAAATCATTCAGAGTTAGAATGTGCCTTGTTGTTTCATCGCTACCTGACACATTGACGCCTTCTAGAGCAAAGAACATACAATTGATTCCCCAGAACCTGGTATTCTTACTGGAAGCACTTTAGTGCCATCTCCTTGGGGATCTAAACTTAAAACCCCTTCAGAGGTAAACCTCACCCACACGCAATCAGTGTGGGAGGAAGCTCCTCCCAAGTCTCCCAAAAGCCATCCAAAGACTGCTCCATCTCCCCAACTCTAGACTACAAGCAACGACTTGTGGACCCTTAAGTTCGATGGGTCCCAGTCCAAACAAGGCTGTGGGGCTGGAGTAGAATTGATCAACCCATGAGGGAAATCTTTCCTCTCCTCCTACAAGCTACACTTCAACTGGAAAAACAATGTTACGAAGTATGAGGCTTTGGTCCTTGGACTTCTATTCGCATTCAGGAAAGGGATCACCCACCTCCAGGCTCTCGGTGATTCAGAGTTGATTGTCAAATAGGTCTGGATTCAGTACACATGTCATGATAAGAGGCTAGCCGCATACCGTAATTGGGCATGGAGCCTTATTGAATATTTTGATTCCTTTGACATTGATCTTATTCCCTGGCGATGAAATTATGTCCCGGATGCCCTCATCATCTCTGCCAGCACACTTGAGCCCATGGCCGGCTCACAACTCTGGAGATTTTCTATGGAGATGATCCCCACCCCGTCCATTCTAGATAATGTCACCCACTTTTAGGTTTTTGAGGATGATCAGCATATCCTGGCGTTCATGGCCAATGTTGGCATCTTCAAGGACCAGATAGTGGAGGAACGAGACCATGATGATACTGGGAAGGGTGGTGAAGATGATGGGATGATGGACTTACCTACCAACACCATCCATAAGGGGATGGTCACGCTTGAACATATCTTTGACTTGGACCCTCTGGGGCTGGGAAAAGATGTCATCCTCCTCTAAGGGAGGAAAATTTGAGAAAGTAAACATCAGCCAGCCCGGTGAAGAAAAGATGATACACATTGGCACCTCCTGCTCCCCTGAGGAGAAGGAGAAGATTCTTGCGGTTATCTGAGAATACATAGACGTGATTGCATAGGGATACAAGGATTTGAAAACCTATGACATGACTCACACCATCCCCCTGAAACCTAATGCTAAGCCCTTTCAACAAAAGCAATGACCAGTCAACCCGCTGATCGAGCCTCTGATCTATCAAGAGGTGGAGAAATTGTTGTCAGCTCGGATAATCTTTCCAATCTAGCACACTATGTGGGTTTCCAATTTGGTCCTTGTTAGAAAGAAGAGTGGTGAAATTCACCTTTGCATGGACTTCAAAAATTTCAATAGAGCCTCCAAGAAAGATAATCACCCTCTCCCCTTGTTGGATGAGGTGTTATAGATAGTTAATGGATCCCAAATGATGTCTTTCTTAGATAGGTACTCTGGATACAACCAAGTCATGGTTAAGTATGAAGATAGAGAGAAAAATATGTTCACCACCAAGTAGGGAACATTTACATACAGGAGAATGCCCTTCAGCTTGATTAATGCATGGGCCACATTCTAAAAGGCCATGGACATTGCGTTCAAAGGCCTCGTGAATCAGTGCATAATCATCTACATGGATGATTTGACCATCTTTTCCTAGGACAGGCATGACCATTCCACCCACCTCGCTCAAATCTGTGAGAGATGTCACCGGTACGGAATATCCCTCAACCCCAAGAAGTGCATATTCAGGGTCACTAAAGGGAAGTTGCTCAGGCATATTATCTCTGAGAAGGATATATCCATTGACCCTGAGAGAGTTGAAGTGCTGCTAAATTTACAAATGCCTGGCAACAAGAAAGAGATGTGATCCTTCTTCAGAAAGATCAACTTTGTCCGGTGGTTCATATTAGAAAAAATAATGAAATGAAGAGCAAGGAAATTGTTTAATCTAAGAGTTAGGTTTAAGAAGTGATACCATGAATAATGCAAAACCAAGTGCATACACCAAAATAACAAGGTAGGGAGACAAGATTTTGAAGGGAGAAAAGCGTAAAAAAACCCCCATGATAATATTATGAATGGGCAAAAAATTCCTAGAAAAAAGAGAGAGAGCTATGCTCTTACAATGATATCCAAGAAGAAGAGAAAAATTGTGTCTAGTATGTTGAAGAGAGGAGAGCCATCTCTTTAATAGAGAGGTGAGGAGGGAGTTACATTGTAACTCCCATTCCTATGGATGCCACATATCATAAGTGTGTGAGACAAGTGTAGGATTCCTCATACGGAGGAATATATAAGATTACAAGAATAATATAAAGGATACCTTGGTTTATCCTAGTAAATATAACAACCAAGGAAAGATTAATTCTAACATCCCTCTTTAATCTTTACTTGGGGGTTTACAATCAAAGGGTGTTAAACCCAAATTTTTACAATGAATCTAGAATTTCTCTCTAGAAAGAGGCTTTGTCAAGATATCTGCAACTTGATCTTCTCCTTTGCAGAAAAAGAGGGACACTTGTATGTCTTGAATGTGTTCTCTGATGAAGTGATGATGGAGAGAAATGTTATTTGATCTTGCATGATAAACTAGATTCTTTGCTAAGGCAATTTCACTTTGATTATCACAGTATAAAGGTGTGGGGTCATGTTGAGGTAAGCCCAAATCTGCAAGTAATCTTTGAAGCTATAGTGCTTCTTTAGAGGCAGTAGTACATCCTTTATATTCAGCCTCGATAGAACATAGTGAAACTGATTGTTGCTTTTTGCTTTTCCAAGAAATTGTACCTGAACCAAGGAAAAAACATTAACCACTAGTGGATCTCCCATCATTGGGGTCACCTCCTAGATCTGAATCAGTATAACCTTTAAGAGTAAAATCAGCATTAGCATCATAAAATAAAGCATAATTTGGAGTACCATTAATGTACCTTAAGATTATTTTAGCAACTTTTAAATGTGATTGTTGAGGTTTAGACATGTATCTAGAAACTAAACCTGCACCATAAGAAATGTCAGGTCTAGTAAGGGTAAGATAATTTAAACTTCCTACTAGTTGCCTATAAGAAGTAGCATCAACACAGGGAGTCTTAGTATCATTTTCTAATTTAGTGCCTAAATCACAAGGAATAGAAACATCATTAGCAGAAGTCATGTCAAATCTTTGTAAGAGATCTTGAACATACTTAGATTGAGAAACAAATATACCTTTAGAAG
>MU228221.1:53120-93279 GCA_018584345.1 Thuja plicata
ATATTCATAGAATCAGGTTTCAAAGAATCAAAGACTTCCTTATGAGAAGTAACATGTTGAGATGCACCACTGTCAATAATCCATTCAATAGGTTTAGAAGCATTAAAACAGACAGTAAAAGTAGAACAAGATTGATTTCCATTAGATTTTTCTTTTGAGTAACTTTGAGAATAATGTTAATCATCTTTTTGTTTCTTAAAATAGTTATGTATTAAGTGACCATCTTTACCGCAATAGGTGCAATGTGGTCTATTTGAATGATTATTATTATGATTGTTGTTTGAAGGCCTAGAATTGTAATAATCATTAAATTTTTGGCCTAAGTTATTATTCGAATTGTTAGTATTGTTAGATCTTTGATGATTTTGGTTATTTTGATTACTGTTAGATGATCTATTGTTATTTTGACTTTTAGAGACATAAGCATGTTCATGAGTTTTAATTATACCAAATTGAATCAATTTTGCTTCCTCTTGACGTAACATATTTTGAAAGATGACATAAGTGAGTTGAGATGCAAGACTAGGAATAGCTAACTGAGAGTAAATATTTGTAATAAACTTTTGAAACTGTCTAGGAAAACATTTACAAATAATTATGTGGATGATTCTTAAATCAGAAAGAGGAACTTGCAAACCAATTAGTAAAACTTTAATGGAATCAAACTTGAGCAAAAAATTGTCAACAGAGTTAAAGTCGGTATACCTGAGGTCTTCAAGTTGGTCTTGAAGCTGAATTTTCCAAGTCTCATCTGCACTGTCATAGGTATTTTGTAGGATGTCCCAAGCCTGATGGGCTTCTGTACAGGTAGAAATTAAGACATACAATTCAAGAATTAAGGAGATCCCAATTAAACCAAGTGCTTCCTCAATTTTATTCTGCCAATTAGTTTGGTTAGGTTGAGGAGCAGTGGCTGCTGGTTTGGAACTGGCATTTGTAGCAATGTCTAAAATATGTCTGAATCTAAAGATGAAAGTCATATGCATTTTCCATGCATGATAGTTTGTGCTAGTTAACTTTATTTTTGGCATCAAGGTGGTCATAGTGAAAAAGGAGATAAAAGAAAGCAGAACCGAACAGAACTAAGAAAAGAAACACAAATCTAGCTAAATGCACTTGCATGCAACAACAGAAAGCTATAAAAGCTTACGCCAAGGAGGCATGCAAGGAAGGCCAACAACCAGAGGAAAACCAAAAACAAGAAAACTTATGAGAAAAAAGATCTTGGTTAAGCTATTATAGATTAATAGATAACGACAAGAATCTTTTGCATGCTAGGAGAAGGAGAAAAAAAAACTACTAGAAAAACAACACAACCCTGCAAAAAAATAGACGAGTTAGGAAACGAGTTAAAAGATAATGTTAATCTATTATTGATAAGCATATAACATTAATCTTATAACTATAAGGAATTAAAGCTAATCATAATCTAAAACTATGATAATGTTAAAAAACTAAATCTAAATCTATTTAAAACTGAAACACGAACTTGAAATAAAAAGTTTAAACTAAGATTTAAAAAACTGAATCTATTTTAAATAAACTAAGAAATAAATTTAAAAAAAAAATTACAAGATTAATCTAAATTTATAAGATTAAACTAAAATCTATTTAAAAAGAAATAAACTAAAGATTTAAAACTGAAACTATTTTAAACTAAATCTAAGAAAAAATATCGACAACTTAAACTAAGTGTATGATAAGCAAAACTAAATCTATCAAAATATAGTGACTAAAACTTATAAAAATGAAGAACACTACGAATCCAATGAAAATAACCTTGAAGGTAATCCATGCTGCCACCCCACCTACTATATTTCTTACCTCCCAGCGAAAAAAGGTGAAGGCACAAGGATTACCTTCCCAATGCCCAAAAAACAAGGTCAAGTTTTCTGGTGTGGGTTGCACATTACCACCATGACAGAGCTGGATACCAGTTGAAGGGATAGCAGAGCAGGCTTGAGCGGTTGAAGGGAAAGCAGAACTTAGGGGAATGGAAGAAGCAATGGACAAAGAGGAGAAAGAATGAGCTTGGGCAGCAGCCAGCAAAAACAAAAAATTGAGCAACAAGATGGTGAGAAGGGGAGCACTGAGGCTCGATATCAGACCAGCAGACCAGAAGAGGTTGTGGCGGCAGAGGGGTGAAAGATAGACGTGGCGGCAGTGGGGTGTCGATAGAGGTGAAAGGCAGAGGTGGCAGTAGGGGAATGGTGAATGCAGAGGGTAGGCAGCTTGAATAGAAAGAAATGGGGACAAGGATTAAGATATTTCAGATAAAAATATCAGATAACAAGAAAAAAATGCTGCTTGACTCTAATCCATAGAGTACAAATCCCTTCAATGCGATCTACAACTGCTCAAAGACAACAATCAAACCCTCCTTGTATTGGGATTAAAGATTTTCTTTTGCTTGACACAGAATGTCAATCACCAAGAAGCACCTTTACAGACAGGCAAAAAAAAAACCATGTATCTAAAGGGTAAAGAATCATAGAAAACTAGTTACAAAATAGATTACTATGCATTGTATTTTAAAGAAAATGAGATAGATACATATTTAAAATCAAATGCATGCATAAATTTAACCTAAAAACTGAAATGCAGAGAATAAAATCAGAGAAAAGAAATGCATGCAAAGAATAGCAAATGGAGTGAGCAAGAATTGCATGTAAATAAGTAATGATGAGAAGAAAAAAATGGAAATTGCTAAAAAAAGAATAAATCATGCAAAGGAAATATTTCAAATTTACTTTTCAATATTAAATTAAAGATACTTTTTATTAAAATAATTGAAATGTGAATAAAGATACTAAAAGAAAGCAATATATAAATAAGATTTTTAAAAGAATTAATCATTACAAGGATAAATAGAGAAGGGAGATATGAAGAATAGGAAAAATAATAATTTTGATTTATTTTTTTCAAAAAAATATAAGTTAGCAATATACTCTCTCAAGAGTCTCTGATATTGGAGTGCACCAAGATATGGTAGCTCTTTTACCTACACACTCCCAAAATGATTAAACCAACCTGCTCTGATACCATATTAGAAAAAATAATCAAATGAAGAGCAAGGAAATTGTTTAGTTTAAGAGTTAGGTTTAAGAAGTGATACCATAAATAATGAAAAACCAAGTGCATACACCAAAACAACAAGGCAGGGAGAAGAGATTTTGAAGGGGGAAAAGCATAAAAAAACCTCGTGATAATATTATGAATGGGCAAAAAATGCCTAGAAAAAAGAAAGAGAGAGAGAGCTACAATCTTACGATGATATCCAAGAAGAAGAGAAAAATTGTGTCTAGTATGTTGAAGAGAGAAGGAGAGCCATCTCTTTAATAGAGAGGTGAGGAGGGAGTTACATTGTAACTCCCATTCCTATGGATGCCACATATCATAAGTGTGTGAGACAAATGTAGGATTCCTCATAAGGAGGAATATCTAAGATTACAAGAATAATATAAAGGATACCTTGGTTTATCCTATTAAATAAAAAAACCAAGGAAAGATTAATTCTAACAGTTCATCACTGGATTCGCTGAGATAGTCAAGCCACTCAACGAGATGATGAAAAATGATATCAAGATTGAGTGGAGTCTGAAAGCAAAGCGGGCATTCACCCAGATCAAACAGACAATAATGAAGGCACCTATCCTAGCGAGTCCAGACTATTCCCTCCTATTTTACATTTAATCCTTTGCTTCACCGCATTCTACCATGGTAGTATTGACCCAAAAGGTCAAAGGGGAAGAATGACCAATAGATTTCATGAGCTCCCCCTTCAAGAATGCCAAATTTTGGTACTCATCATTAGAAAAATAGGCCTTTTCTCTTGTTCACGCCGTGAAGAAATTCTGGCATTATATTCTCTAGAGAAAAGTGCATGCTATCATCCCGGACCAGGTCGTGAATCTTTGCTGATGCAAAGTGAATTGGGTGAAAGATGGGGGAAATGAATGGCCATCCTCTAGGAGTATGACTTAGAAATGCAAACCATGAAGATAGTCTGAGGCCAAGGAATAAGTCAAGTGATGGCAAAAGAGACTCCCCACATAGAATGCCAAACCTACACAGTGGAGTCTATCACTCGAGACCCGTGGTACACCAATCTGGTGTACTTATTGTTAAACAATAGATGCCCAGAGGGGTTACCTCCCAACAAACACCGTGCCCTATGGATGAAAAGTGCTCACTTCATGGTCAAAAACTCTGTGCTTTACTGCAGGAACTATTAGGGAGTGTACCTTCAGTGCATTGATAGGGACCAAGCTGCAAAAATGATCAATGAATTCCATGGGCATGGCTCAGATGATGCCACCGCCCATCAAATCCTTCAGGCTGGATATTATTGGCCCTGTATATTTAAAGATGTTTACACTCACATTCGAAAGTGTCATACTTGTTAGACTACGGCACATCGTGAGCATAACCTGGCAATGCCTTTAGAACCAGTCTTCGAGGCTATGCCTTTCACCCAATGGGCATTTGACTTTATCAGGGAAATCAACCCCAACTCATCTGCCAGCCACTGATATATCTTAACCGCAACTGATTACTGCACTCAGTGGTCTGAAGCCATACCTTGCAAAAATAACACGACAGACGTAGTTATCAAATTCCTGGAAGAAAACATCGTCACAAGATTCAGAATGCCCTTTGCCATAGTATGTGACAATGGTCTGGCATTTTCTTCGGTGCAACTACTTGAATGGACCTATGACCAAAAGATCACTCTGAAGTTCTCCAACAACTATTACCCCTAGGATAATGGTGTTGCTGAATCAATGAACAAAAATATACTTGGAGTGATCAAACACCTGCTAGAACATAATCCCCAGGATTGGCACCAAAAGTTGAGATTCACCCTCTGGTTAGATCGCATTCGGATCAAGGCCGCCTTGGGAATGTCCCCATTCCATCTGGTTTATGGGTAGAACCCAGTGTTCCCAATGAATTTACAAATCCCATTTTTGCAGTTTATGCAGGAATTCAGCAACTGGGATAATATTGTGGAGGTTCAGCTTTTGAATCTGGTATGGATGGAGGAAAAACAAGACGTAGCTCTTGGAAATTTTGCACATCACCAAGTAGTGGTAAAATGATGGTTTGACCGTAGAGCCCAATACAAGGCCTTTCATAATTTAGACTTAGTCCTGTTGTGGGACAAGGCCCGGGAAAAGAAAGGAAAGCACACCAAGTTCCAACGGCTCTAGCTCAAACCATACCTAATCTTAGAGATCTACGGGGCAAATACCTACCACCTTAACACCATGACTGGAGAACCTGTTCCATTGCCCATCAATGGACAGTTTCTAAAACATTATTTCGAATGAGGTTGGTTTGCCCAAAGTTGTATTTTATGTAAATTTCCTTGCTTGTAAATATTTCTTTCCCGGTACCTTGTTGGGAGGTACCTTGCCTTGTAAATAGTCTTGCTGGCCGCCCTCTAAGACTGCCCTTTTTCTTTTTTTGTCTTTGCTTTTGTTGTCTTCTTTTTGGGTTCCAGCGTTTTGCTCTCCCTCTCGTAAGGATTGGTATGCTTCGCATAACATCTGGTCTCTGGGATGTTGTCTTTAACATGGTGAGCTTAATAATTTATTGTTAGCATGATGGAATTGGTTCAGTCTCCGAAGTTATTTTGCAATTTTAGTAGTACATTATGAGTAATCTTCATCAGATTTATCTTCAGAAGTCTGGTAATCAATGAAATCAAAATTAAGGAACAAGTAATCAAACATATTGAGGGTAGATCGGTTGCACTAGTTGGTTGACCCAAGTCTGGACTTTCAAAGGTTCTTTCTTGGTCTAGAGTTTTTCTCCCCCCATTCAGCATATTAAGGTGGGTGGAAGGGTGAAAGAAGTACCACCATTAAATTTAGCTAAGCTTAAGCTTGAGGGTGAAAGAAGTACCACCCTCCCACCTAGAAATGTACAAAATAACAAGAAAATAAAAATGGGATGAAACTCCGGTCTCCGGGAGAAATGAGCGAATTTGGTGACTTTGGGGTTTGATGTACTTAGTGCCTCTTCTCTGCTTCTCCTAGAGGTCATTGACTTGATTTCCTTCCAAAGCACACACTTCACCACTGATGAAAAGATCATGGATTAAATCACGTATGGCTGGATCTTCTCAGACATGTTACTCTTTACAGGTAAGATGCTTCGGGTAATAATTTGTTCCAATTTTTCTAACTAGAGATTTTGTAGTTCTTGAATGTGATAAGGCATTCATCTTAGATATTCACCATTTTTTATGCCCTGCATCCCCTTCCCTACATTTTGTGTGCAAAATGTTGGGTCCCCCTTTTTGCTTTCTGCTTTTGGCCCTTGCCTTGTCTTTTTCCTTTGTTTCTTTGTTTTCCTTCTTTGGGTTTTCTTTCCTATGGTGTTTGTTTTTCTTTGTATTTTGTCTTGTTGTGTCTCTGGGACCCGGTCCTAGAGTTGGTCATTCCTTGTCTAGGATTCAGATTCCAGACTCTAGGAATCTATGCCATGATGTCTTCTTTTCGTATGAGGATATGGTCGCACAGAATCCCCGGGCCCAGAGTCTGGAGGTCAGCTTGTTCCAGATTTTGTGAAAGGAAGGTAACTTTATTTTACCTCAAGTATAAATAGAAATCACCAGTCATTTTCATAATTACCATGATTAAAACACTTAAACAATTTGAGCGATTTCAGAGTGATATCACAGCGATTTGAGCAGAGTCTAGTGTGAACTATCATGAACCGTTCTAAACAATTGCAAGTGGTTTTTAGTGTTGAGTGGTGATCCATTGTAGGTAGAAGCTATTGCAGAGTGTTCAGCACCTTGCCTTCCTTCCTTTCTCTGGTTTTCAGGTGGGTGTGTTCCTGGTTCTTCCGCTTTTCTGCTTTTTCTTTTGTTTTCATTTGTTTGCATTTTCTGTCTTGTTTCCTAGTTTGTTTTTGTCATGGTCATCTGGTTTGCCACCCGTTGGTGGGTCAACTCTACTAGAGGGTTGTCCGTTCTCTATATAGATGTAGTATATTTTGTAAATGCTTTAGTTTTGTATATTTTTGTGCATTGTTGTTTAGGGTAGTCATTCCGTTTTGGCTCTACTGTGTATTTAGTGTTTTTCAATGTATATCCATCCATTTTGCATGTATATACCTTTTGGCCCTGATGTATATATGATGTATATGTTGTGTATATCCACCCAGTCTTTTGTCAAGCTTGTTATGCCTTGTTTATTTCCTATTTTAAGTCTACAAGCTCATTCCAGGCAGAATACCACCTAGTTGAAACTCAGCTCTTGGCTAGTTTCAACCAAGTAGTTTTCTCTCTCCTCATAAACTAGCTTGGGCTTCATGACGTCCCATGAATGTATTTAAAATTATTCAAGTGGCCTCTGCTTTACGTGTGTTTAGATAGTTGGCACCGCCGTTGGCCATAACTTCCATTTATTTCATAGCCACGTGACGCCCACGTGGGCCTGGCAGTTCACTTTTCCCGCACACCTTCCAACAGTTAGTTTTCCGGACCTTGGGTCCTTTATCTTCACCAGTCCACACCTTACTTTGCTAAGTATGCTGAAACCCCCAGACCCAGATATTGGTTATTTCCCTTAAGTTTGCATTATATATATCTTTCTGGGATTTTGAACCTAAACTAACTTTTTAGGAAAACAAATACCACGGTGGTAAGATCTCCAAACCTTGGAGTGTGATGTATCTATGAATTCTAATGGTCATCTTGCCTTGCATTTTTTTTTAAGCAATATACTTTCAACATGTCTGAGGCTTCCGCATCTTCACCACCTGGGAGTTCATAACTTCCTTCTACGGTGGTTACCAGGGCAGCCGTCAGGTCCAAAATGGAGAAGGCCTTGGAGAAACTGCCCCTCAGCATGAAGTACGTGAAGGATAGTGTTATTACAAGATCAAATATTGATTCCAAAGTTCAATTGATCACCGACACCAGTGTTGGAACCTGTCTCAAGATGTAGGCCTTGGTCAAAATAATGTATATTTAGCGACAGTCTGGGGATCCACTAGAAATTAGCATCAGGGATTCTGGCATTCTCAAGGCTACCTATTTTCCATGCATGGTGCAAGCTCGGGAGTTAATTCTTACACTTGTCACACATTACAACTCTTCCATCCAGGCCATCATGCTCGCAGCTCTAGAACCAACCAAGTATCCCACCCCCATGTTGTCTCTCAATGCCACAAATTTTTGGATAGGGTTGGGGATCCTTTAGTTTGACAACCCCACTGTGGTCACCAGATCAGATGCCTCCACACAATTTAAGCAGCTGGAGGATGCGGCCCAGATATATATGAATACGCATTGGCTCAAGACGCCGAAGAGGGACCCCAAGAGAATGAAACTAGAGATCCCCTAGTCAAAATTTAAAGAAAGCATCCAGATGGGGATGATTTCACTTTATCGGGTCTTCGGGAAACCACATGCCCGGGAATTCATAGGGTGGATGTATTAATTCTTGCTCAACATTTCCACTAGCGAAGAGTACTTTGATTGGGCCACCATTATTTCAAACCACGTGGATTCTCAGTTCCTCCAGGTGGTCTAAAAGAGGAAGTTCTATATGACCTCTTATGTTCTCTGGGCCTTAGCACAACAACAACCCCACACCAATGGGTTACTCACATCAGGAGTACTCAGGATCGGCTCAGGTCAGAAGGCCCCCTGGGATTATTTCCCACAGATTCAATGGGAGGCCAGTTTACCCAGCTTCTGCAAGGTAAACGACACCTTTATCTACTACAACCTACTTACACCCACCCGGGATGCAGGGTAATGCCTTTCTACAGAGGTGATGGATCTGGTCAAAAGTTATGGCCATTATTATATACAATTCCAGCAGCACACATACATAAGGGTAACTGGCTTCTCCGGGAAACCCTACTTGTTGCCCAAACATTGTGGGAACAAGATAATTCTCTTGGAGTACTGCAGGCAAATGATGGAGTTACACGCACTCTATGCCTTGAAAAAGGTAACAAATATTCCATTCCCAATCAGTTGTGGAAATTACTCATGCAGTCTGGCTGCAGCCAAGGAGGCAGACAACGAGCTCAAAAGCTTGAACTTAGCGGAGTTTTATCTAGCGCGGAAGAACTTTGATCCGCATGGAAAAATTGTGTTGGCACTTCCCCAGGCATTAGAGCCCCACCAATACCACATGGAGGACTTCTGGGAAGATTTCTAGGATGACATTGAAGTCCAGAGCTGGGATTACGTTTGAAAGACTACAGGAATGATGGACAGATTGAAGCTCCGGAGATTCCTCGATAACTTCTCAGATGTCGGCTCCACAATAGACCCCCAGTACAAAGAAAAGGGGATTGATAAGTTTGTGCTCACATTGGGGGTAATCAAGCAACTAGTGGGGACTCTACAGGATAAATTCATTATAGTACAATATTCTTTAATTTATACAAGTCTTTTGTTACGAAGTTCTCCGGAGCTGATACATTCAGCACTGACACATGCATGCTGGAGGAGTATGACTTGGGGAAGTTTGATGAGTTAATGGAGTCAATGTATCAATCCTCAGAGGGAATAGATGGAGCTCAAATGATGATAATAACTCACATGGTACTCAATGGCCATGATGTGGCAAAGATGGCCGATGAATTTAAGGGAAATGTTCCAAACCTTTGAGAACAGATTGAGGTGGCTAAGTACCAGCGGGCCGACCTTAAAGATATTGATGAAGATGGAATCTCTCATCTCCTCCAGACCTTCAATGACAATAAGAAACAATAAAGTTTCTCCAGGGGCTGAAGAAAACCTAAGTGTTTTTGTATTCTTTATTCTTTTGGAACGTAAGTTCCTGGATCCCGGAGTCCCGAATCCTACATTTTGTATTCTTTCAATGATTTGTGTCCCGGTCCCCAAGATCGACCAGTCACTTTCAAAGTAGTTAATAAAGGTTGTCAGAGGGTAGATGACTACACCAAGGCATGTCAGATAGGCAAAAGGTTTTCTAACAGATGGTCTTCTCGAGGCTTCGCTTTAGAAGTACACCTAGCACATTGGAGACAGGGCACTACTTTTCCCATTTATGAGGCATGTAGCCTCGATCCTCGAGGGATCAGATTTCTTCCTTCTCCTTCTCAGCTCTCTTCTTGAGTCCAATTCTTCCACTCCACTTCTCTTGTCTTTTTCTTCTGACATGACAGGCCTATTCCATCTCTAGGTCTTTTGTAGAGTGGTGCAGGTAGTATCAGCCACCAGATAATATATTCTATTGTACAAATGTAACATAAGTTAGAGTTAGGGTTAGGGTTAGATGTATACATGTATAAATAGTAAGTCCAGCCCCATTCTAAGGGTTGGTGAAATTGATGATTTTGCAGTCCATAGTAATAGAAAAGTGGTATTTCATTTCTTAGTTGTAGGGCTCAATGCTCCTTAGTCTTTAAGCTTTCAGTAGTTAGATGCTCTCTTGGAGCCACAATTGTACCACACACCAGTGCTTGCTGGAAGGAATGTTAATGAAGAAGGGAGAGTTCTTTCAATGATGTTGTTGGCATTCTATCTTCAGAGTTAATGGTATTTTATGCTTTGTGTTCTTCATGTCCTCTGCTCTAACACTTAAAGTAGATTAACGACCTCCTTTCCTTTGCTACTGATGAAATATGAACTGATGGTTGTATGTTTTTTCAGTATTTAGTATAGTATGTTAGAGCACTGTCAATGTTTTGGATGTTTAAGCATAACTATAGGTAGACGAAGTATTTCTAACCCTGGAGGATCTTTTCTAGTTTATTTTCTACGTGTAAGCGTGCTTGGAGAAACCTCACCAACTTGAATCCCCAGAGAGAACAAGTTGAAGATAACCAGCTATCCCCCTCAAAAATAGTCACATCTCCCAACCAAGCCCCACACCGTCGAGACCCGACTCCCAGGTGCTTGGAGGCTTGGGGAATCTCATTCCCTCAGACAACCTTTACAGGCAAAGTTGGTTGGTACCCCAGTACTCGGTGACAACTTACATCTGCTGGTGGACCCGGTCACAGAAATCCTGTCAACACATAGCTCCCTATCCTTTACAATAGCATTGGTATCTTCTACCAAGGTGTCATACCTTTGTGATAGTTTTTTTAGTTTTATCTACATTCAACTGGGAAAAATGTGACAACACCTATGAAATATCCATTTCATTTGTATTATTAACATACCATACCATTTGACTACCCACCATGCTTTCCTGAATATTTGACAAGGCTAGTTTATTATCCTTAGGAGTTAGGCTCCACATTGCAACAGCCTGGGAATTTGGGTAATAACCAAATGCTTTGATTAGTTCTCCAACCTACACTTCTGATGATAGTTTTAAGTCGGGTTTCTTTTTTATTTGATTGATTATAAATGCTGAGGCTAAATCCTAGCCTTCAACAAGTAACATCCCACTAGCTTTGACCAGTTTCCTTCCTTTCTTTGGAGTAATTTTCTCTATTTTAGGATCATAATCCTGTATAGCATGTAAGGATTCAATTGTTACTAGCTCTCCTCCATCCAACTATAGTTGTTTTCCAATGTGTTGTTGGTTGTTCCATCTAAGGAAGTCTTTGAATTCTTTGGTTTTGATGAAATTGTCATCATCAGGAATTGTTGCTGATGAATTAAGATTTCATCAATGCATTTTCTAAGAGGTAAATCAACATTTTTATCTTCATCCTGTTGCAACTTTTTCCATTTTCTCATCTCCTTTCTCAACTAATGGTCATATGGCCTATTTCCAAGAATAAGATCACTGAATTTATCTTTTTTCTTCTCTCTTCTCACATAATTTTTTACCTGGGAATGTTCTCCAAGTTCAACTCTTTACTTTTTGAAAGGAGGCTCATTGGTAAACTCAATTTTTTGGACCACTATTAGGTCAATAATGTTTTCTCCCTCAGCAACTTGCTCTTCTACAACTGCTTGATTGACTAGAGGGGGAATGGGCAAGGGGTACCCTTCATCATTATCATCATCATATTCTGATTCAGAGTGCTCTTCTTGCCCTTCTTCGAAACTACTAGTTCATCATGTAATTAATTGCACCAGAAGGTATGAGAATTGATCATGGCCTCTAGCCTTTTTAAATAAGGTAGATCAGGGAAGAACCCCCCAAAAGAGAATCCTTTCCTCTTTACCTTCCTTTCCAAGTCCATTAATTCTTTAATTTTACTTTCTCTTCGAATCACTTCTTCATCCTCATTAATGTTCCTTATGACATCTTCTTCCATGCACTGTTCATTCCCATAAGTATAAGGAATGGTTGGGGTTAGAAGCTTCTTGGAATTTGCAACAAATCCCTCTGTATCAATGTATCTATACAATGCCACACTCATCCTATAATGGCTTAGCCAATTTTTCACTAAATCTATGGCTCTTTTGCCAATAGTGAATTGATATACTTTGAATTGTCTGGGAGTGAATGTCCCTTTCATGTGAGGAGCCAGATGCTCCTTATCTGTTAACATGAGCTGCCAGATAAACTCCATTGCTACAATTCTAGCAGGAACATGGAATGGAAGTACATGTGGTGGATGTGAATATCCATATACTCTAATCATAGTAAAATTATCCTCCAAGTAGAAATCACCCCAGTTGTGATCTCCAAGCCACTTGTCTACATAATCACAAGGCATCAACAATTGCAGCACCTTGGTTGGTAATCTGATTTTTTTTACTCCTAGACACTGCAGTAATGGATACACTATCCAACTCTCAAATGCACAGAACTCACAATCCTTAGCAGTATAATTCCAAATCCTTAACCAAAATTGAATAAGGTTTGGCTGACCCTGGTGAACTCTTTGTGGCCTCAAATTATTTAAATCCATGATAGGGTAATTGTAATACATTATCAAATGCATCAAGATAGAGTAATGCAAAATCTTATGATCCTTTTCTTTATTCTGGATGGCCACAAATCCCTCATGCATTCTATTAATTACATACTGAATATAATCATAGGTGGTGCTAGCATGGACATCCTACAAGTGACAATCATTAGGATATCTGTAGTGATCCTCTCTGCACCCCATCCCTCCTTAATACTCTATAGAGTGCAAAAGTAATGTACTTGATATAATTATTCAAATCCTTATAAGAAAAAGGTGCAAGTCCTGGAATGGGGGCAATATAATTCTTAATCTGTCTAGGAATATGATTCTGTATTAAAATTTTAACCACCCCAGCCTATTTTTCATACCTAGCTTCCTATTTCTTAAGGTCAATCTCTATTGACATAGGGTAGTAGAGGTTGAAGGATTTAATAAATGAATTTATGTTTAAGGCTACTAGTGTAGTTCCATCACTCCTCTTCATTGTCTTAGAAAGAAAATGATAATTATTTGGTAAGGCTAGAACAAGATCAATATCTAAGAATACATAAGGCACAACTAACTTAGCTAACCCACATGTCCAAGGGTTTGACATAGGTACAACTTCATCACTCTTTTTATAAAAATAATTAAAGAGAGAGTAACCTGATGAACCTGGAGTTTTGGCATCTCGGATATAGGCTAGGTCATCACTCAGGATATCATCCTTTGACTTCTTATTCTGTATTTATCCTGGCAGTAATGTCAAAATTCATCTGAGAAATTCCTTTTTCCCTTAGCCTCATCATCCATTTATTCACTTTTCCCACTAGTGGAAGCTACACTCATTGCTCTACTCATCTTGGCTTCTTGCTTTTATCACACCTTTTTTACCGATATTGAAAAAAATCTTCTCAATGGAAACCCTTACTTCTGAACTATAATGCACTGAAAACAATTAATGGCTCTGAAAACCAACCAAATTTCCTTGAATCCAGAATTTGAAATCTTGATTTCTTGACCTTTCAAAAGCTGACAACTCTATTTTTTTTAGACACTGATAACTTGGTAATTTCTTTGTTCTAGATTCTAAAAGCAATGTAAATGAAAATGAAGCACACCGACATCTATTTATGGTAAAATGATCAAGGTAGGCAGCTCATAATTGGGAAATCCTATCACTTCTACCTTCAATTCAACCTACTATGACATCAATGCTTTCTCCTAGTCATAGCCTCTGATTATGACAGGAAATCAAATTCAAATGAGTGCAAAATTTATGAAAAATCCTTATTAAATTAGAAAAGAGGTCAATTTTGATCTGATTGGTTGATCCTCAAACACCTCAGCTACCTTTCCAAGTCGTTATAACTTCTCTGAATCCTCATTGGATGAAGACTTTTCAACTTTGGTGCGTCAGTAGCTGTATTAATTTTTACAATGCCTTAAATTTCACTTTTCCTTATTAGAGACCTCGTGACTACAACTTATCTCCATGTCACTGAGAAAAATCCTTAATTGTGATCACTTTCTGAGACTTGCTGACACAAAAAATTATTAACTTCAGTTCAAATCCTGACTAACTTCTTACGACCACACGACTGTGGAAAAGCTAAGTTGCTAAGAGATTTCCTTTACTCCGGGTTTATTGTGAGACTACGTGATCATCGTTAATTTCCTTTTGATTTGACGCCCTTTTCCAAGTCTCATAATCTTTTGGTATAACCCTAAATTGTTCTGAGACTTCACGACATAAGATTTTAATATCTTTTCTTTTACAGTTTAATTCATTTTGGAGACTACGCGACTTAGAACCTGTCTCATTGTCGCTTAACAAATTTTATTTTATCAAATCCATCAAGAGACTCCCCGACTACCATTGATCTTTCTTAGCTCAGCATCTGACGACCAAAATTAAGTCTCATAATATTTATACCAAACCTTAATATGTCTTGAGACCTAGAAACTAAAGCATAATGTAACATTTATTTCCTTTTGTCTCTTAGTCGTTGGAAGAAAATACACTCGACCATCTTATTCGGAGAATACCCAACAATCATTGATCTTCAATCTAACAGCATCTAACAGCTCCCGCTAAGTCTCTTAATATTTCATGTAAACCCTAAATCATCTTGAGACCTGGAAACAACACTCTTTGTCTCATAATTGCCAAATAATTTTATTGTATTAAAAATTAATCAGAGGCTACGTGACTATACCTTTAATCTTTATCATATTTAGCCACATGTCTCAATGTTATTCCTTGTCTCCTGATTGCTAAATAACTATTGAATTTTCAAATCCTAAAAGTAACTTTGTGCCATCCATTAGATCTTACCTTGATCTACCGGCTGTCTCCAAGTCTCACAACCTTTTTCTAAACTCATATTTTATTCTAAGACCTAGCGACCGCATTGCTTTTGAACCATCTTTAATGCTGGCTTGTTTTAGAGACTTGGTGACCAAAGAAAACTCAATGTCCCTGAATGATTTACTAACCACATAGTTTATTAGGAGATATCCCAACCACCGTTAGATCATATTTTAGATGGACGGTCTACGCCAAGTCTCGTGATCTTCTAAAGCATATTCCTTTTCATTAAGAGATAGCATGACAAAGGCTATTCGTTGAGTTTCATAACCATATGGAATATTCTCATGACATCCAGAGACTAAGTGACCAATCATAAAAGCACATGCCCTATTCTCAGGGCTCAAGTGTGAAAAAGTAACTTCAAAATACACACTCAACCAAGAAATTAGGGCTTTTTGCATATTTCAAATAGAAATAACCCTAGGGCTTAGGGTTTTTAGCATTTTCAACTAGGTTTTGAGCTAAAACATTTATTTGTAAAGGTATATAAGCAATTTTGACCATGACTTTCAACTTTCTGATCATATGAGTGATAGGGAACTTCAAAATTTTACAGGGCAGACTACAACTGGAAATACAACCAACAGTGGCTCTATCTGAGGATGATTAAACACAAGTTTATGTCAAGAACCACAGATCTCTAGTTGCAGACCATTTTATTTGACGCTGATTAACCTATTTCTTAAGGGAAACACACAACTAAAAGGGAAACCTACTTATATACATATGATACAAAAATTATTGTGCATAAAAACTTTTATCTTTTCAACTGAAGAAAGGCTTCAAAAATTTCTCATGCACAGGCAGCTCAAATTCTTCTCTATTCATATTCTTCAGGAGATAAGAATCTTTACCAAAGCTTTGTGAAATAACAAAAGGTCCAAGCCATAATGACTCAAACTTCTTATGCTTTCCTTTATCTTTTGCTCTTACATCCCACTGCAAAACAAGGTAATTTGGTTGGAATTTTCTGTTGCTAGCCCTTTTGTCAAAAATATATTTCTTTTTTTGCTACAACTTCATGTTCTCCTTTTGGCTATGTTTTCTTATTTCATCCAACTCTATCAACTACATCATTTTGTCTTACATATTGTCAGAAAGTTCCAACTGTTCTTCTTGTAAGAATTGATATACTGGTAAAAAATTATTAACAAACAGTCTTGATTTTATACCATATACAAGTTCAAATGGTGATTTTCTCGTTGCCTTTTTTACTTTTATCCTGTCAGCCCACAGTGCTAATTTCAGTTTTGTATGCCATTCTCTCTTGTTCTTCTCAAGAGTCTTCTTCAAAATATTCAATATGCTTTTGTTACTAGATTTAGCTTGTCCATTTTATTGAGGATGGTATGGAGATGAATATGACATCATTATCCCATATTTCTCACAAAAATATTTTATCTTATCTTACCTAAAACACATGGCAATATCCATTAATAACTTTATAGGCACACCAAATCTAGTTAAGATATTTTCCATCAGGAATTTAGTAACAACCTTACTTGTTTCCTTTTTTGTAGGTACAACTTCTATCAATTTTGTAAATTAATCTATGGCTACAAGTATCCAACTGTGTCCTCCACTAGATTTTTCTGAAAATATACATATAAAATCAATTCCCCGCATAGTAAAAGGGGCTTCACCACTTACAGGATTTAATAATAGAGCTCCTGAAAATTTTAACTTATTTGTGAACCTCTGACATGGCTCACATCTCCTGACATATGCATGAGTATCTTTGAATAAACTACGCCAAAAATATCCAGCTCTTAGGATCATGTGGGAATTATTTTTGGTAGGAAAATGGCCTCCACAGACCCCAACATGCATTTCATTTAATATTTTCTCATATTGGCTTTGATCTAGACATAGTAGCAATACACCATTTCTACCTTTCCAGTATAAATCTCCTTGTACTAAGGTGTATCTCTGAGCCTATAATTTGAGACTTCTCTTTTGGTTATCTGTTATAGCATCAAGACACTTGGCATTTTTAAGAAATATACAATGTCAAAATAAAATGGTTGTTTCTCTATACTTTTAATTGTTTGATCATGTATCTCTGTTTTATTTACTTGTACTAAATCCAAGTTCTCCTCTGTCATGAGTTTTTCCAAACCTTGACCTCTTACCAATTTTGTGATGTGGATTTCTAGGTTGAATTCTGGAATTTGGTTGATCCAATTACATCTCTTACCAGTCACTTCTGATTGGGTAAGAATATCCTTTATTACTGCATGAGGCACATATGCTAACACCTTAGCACAAACTAAGTATGGTCTAAAATATTTTACAGCCTTTACCAGGGCATATGCTTGTTTTTCCATCATCTCATAATTCAGTTCTACAACTTGAAGGGATTTGCTTAAAAAATCTATAGGGTGTTCAAACCCTTCATCATCTTTTTTTAACAGAACATCAGTAATAGTGTGAAAAGATGCAAATGAAAATATAGAAAAGGGCTTACTATAGTCTTGTGATTTTAAAACAAGTGCCTCTTGTACTGCTTTCTTTATTCTCTCAAATGCTATTTGAGCTTCCTCATTCCAGTGAAATTTTGCATCTTTCTTTAGAAATTTAATAATTGGTTTGAAAACTTCTACAAAATTAGCTATGAATCTTCTAACTAAACTTATCTTTCCTAAGAAAGATTGTTACTCCTTTTATAATTTTTGGAGCAGTGTCCTTTTGGATAGCCTCTATTCTCTTAGGGTCTATCCTGACTCCATCCTTGGACACTATATGTCCTAGTAACTTTCCCTTTGTGACTACAAAATGGAATTTTCTAGGGTTTAGTGAAACACCATACTCTAAAGCCTTATTAAAAAATTTCTCTAGATGTTCACAGTGATCCCCTGCTTTTTTAGAATATGCTATCAAGTCATCTTGATAAATAACCATGAATAGATCAATAAATTATTTAAATGCCACATCCATGGCTCTCTGGAAAGTTTCTCCTACATTTATTAATCCAAAGAGAATTCTGACATAGACATAGGTTCCCCATGGAGTAGTAAAAGAAGTATTGAATTGCTCTGATTCTTTCACAAGTACATGGTTGTAGCCTAAGAATCTATCCATCATTGATAGCAATTCACAACCAGTTACCTTATGCAACATTGCTTCCATAGTTGGTAGAGAATAGTTATCTTTTAAGGAAGCAATATTCAAGTTTCTGAAACCTACACACAATCTTATGTCAACATTCTTCTTTCTTACTGGTACTAAGTTTGAGACCCAAGTTGAGTGTCTAATTGGCTCATTGATTCCAACATCATTTAACTTCATCAACTCTTGTTGCATCTTAGGAGCCAAAAGAGGATTAATAGGTCTATGCTTATGTCTGAATGGTTTCATATCAGTTTTGAGTGGGATTTCATGTTGGAAAAGATCCTCTCTATAAGCCTTAAGATCTTCATATGACCAAGCAAAAACATGCTTATGTTTTCTTAGTAGTTTTATCAGGTTGGTTCTAACATGAGAGTATAATCCTTTTCCAATGTAAACTATTTCAAGAGTGGTCTGTGAACCCAAATTTATTTCCTCTAAATCCTCAATCTTGGCATTGCTTATTCCTGATGTTTGTTTACTTTGATTAGTAAACAATGCCTCTAGTTCTACCAGTCCCTTGGGAATCTGGTTAGAACTAAGTTGGGCAACCTCATCCCCTAGTATACAATCCTTACCGTCAAAGGATTCAAGTATATTATTACAATCTATATGTTGGTCCTCATAATGGTCAAGACACTGAAGAAATCTAAGGATATCTTGGTCATCCTCAAACACTTTCCAGTTGTAAATGTTGTCTGGGACAACTATTCTTATTTTGACTTCCACATTTGATACCCCATTTAAGGTCATATCATCAGTTTTCAAGGCAACATTGGCCAAGAAAGCTGCCATTATGTTGCTAGACCTTTCAATCTAGTTTATATTAAAGGCATCAAAGAATTCTATTTGGTCCCAAATAGCATGTCTATATATTTTTAATCTATCATTCTTTACAACATATTTGGACCTTACCTGGGCTACTACTAATTTTGAGTCACCATAGACTTTTAAACATTTTATACCACGTTTAGTAGCAATTTTTATCCCTAGAAACAAAGCTTCATATTCTGTTGTATTATTTTTTCATTGAAAAGATAGAAGAAAAGAATATTTGAATGTGGTACCTGATGGAGAAATAAATAGAACTCCATATCCTTCCTTTGAAAAGGCTCCATCAAAGTACATTTTCCACAAACCATCATTTTGTACAGATAATTCCTTCACCAAAGGACCAACATTTTCACACTGGTGATCACTCCTTTTGATTCTAAAATTTTCTATGTCAATATCAACACAATAATTAATATATGTATCCTCAAGAAATTCTATCATGTGAGGTGTTCTTCCCTCTCTAGATATATTTACATTATTTCCATCTATATTGATAGTGACATAGGATAGGTCACATTGAATACTGCCACCCATTGAGGCACTCTATTTTCTAGATAACAACATGCCATAGTGTGGTGGTATGTCAACCACTAATACACTCATAGTTAACACTATATTTGGACACATGGCTAATTTGTAGGGTAGGGCTTCAATAGTTCCCACAACATGGATTTCTCTTAAGTCCATTGTTTGGCATCTCCCATGAGGAGTGTCCACTTGTAAACCCGTGGACCTCATAATTTCTGCAGGCATTACTATATTTGATGCTTCTGATTCTATCATACTATTTTTTAGCATATTTCCACTTATAACCAATGTTAAGAAAAAGGGGTCAACAACCCTTGCAAAAGTGTTTGTGTTTGAGTAAATGTGAGGGATCTCAAGGATCATCCCCTCAAGCTCCTTTCCCTTATTGTTAAGTTTCTTTTCAATATGCTCTGTTTTCTGAGGTTTTATCAGTGATACATTATTCATTACTGACATAACTTTATCTGTATGTTCTTTTATTCTCATCATCTCAAGGAATAGGACATTCACTGTCATCTGAGATAAGCACTGTCCCATATCTACTGGAGTATACTTTACATAACTAGTTTTATATTTTCCTATAATAATATTACTCTCTTCTATTTGGATATTCACAACAGGTTCTTCCCTCCTTGATTTCTTATTTTCTACTTTAGGGGAAGAAGAACTTGCCTCTAGCTCTTTTGCCTTTTCTACATGTACATATTTTTGTTCATTGGCTTTGTTTACTATCTTAACCTTAGGTCTATTTTCATTTTCCCCAAGTCCATTCTTTTTAGGTACATATTTGGCACCTGTTTTGTTTTCTTTTAAAAAGATGCCTGATGGTTGACTACCAACATTACCCACCACTTTGTTTATCAGGTGATAATTGTTTCTAGCTTTGTTCACTAAGTCAGAAGTGATTCTAGCTTTTTCCTCATTAGAGGCTTTTCTCACTACTGGAGATTCCTGACTATTTTGGGCATAACATCTTATGTGGTCATCCCTTTCTTCTTCCTTACTATCTGACAAGACTTGTTGTTGGTGAATTTCTATTCTTCGTTGTGAGCCATATATGTCATGATTCTTGATTTCTTCATCAGAATCCATATCATGACAAGAATATGCATTATTCATATTATAATCACATGTATTATCTTCATCCTTATCTTTCTCCTCATTAGATTTTAAATCTAAAGAAACAACACAAAGTCAGGATTGTGTGGTGCCTCACAGGCCTCACACCACAAGTCATCATTGACCATATGAATAGAATTTTTATGTAAAGGATCAAGGGTCCTATTCTCATTTTTCTCTTTTTTACGTGGAGCAATATGATTACCATCTTTAAATTGGGTACCATAAGGGTAGTTTTGCATCCTATTTTGTGCATTGTAATTATTATTATAGGATGACTTATTATTTTGTGGATCCCTATACTCTTTGTACTTAGGTTCCTTTTGATTGCCTCTATTAAAACATGGATCCTCTCTTTTACCCAACTTCCCTAATATTCTTCTATTCATTTCTATGTTCACAGTTGTTTTATAGGCTTCTGTTAAAGTCCTAGGATTTTTATCCCTCAATGCATAGCCCATTTTTGAATCAGAGACATTAAGATAAGTAGCAAGACATACCTTTTGATCCAGCTTCATCTTTTGGAAAAACTTATGCATAACTCGTTGAAATCTTGTATTGAACTCTATTACTTCTTCATTTGAGTTATTCCTTATGTTGTTAAATTCATTAAGCAAAAACCCTTCATTAGTCTTGTCACCATATTGATCCTTGAAAATATCAATTAGTTCATCCATCGTTCCTATAGAACCATGAGATAAGATCCTAAACCATTCCCTAGCATCTTCTACTAGAGATTACACAAATAGCTTCATAAGAACATCTTCATGATTGATATTTAAATCATCTATAACATCAAAGAATTTTCTTAAATGTTCTTCACAGGTGACAACATTATTACTTGAAACTTTTGACAGATTTTCTCCCATATCCTCTGGTATTACATTAGGAAAACATGGAATTCCAAAGAAAAAAAATTTCTTATACCTTTTTGTAGGAGGAGGCCTCCTTTGAAATTTATCATTCTCCTTGGGAGCAAAGAATTTGCTATGGTATTTGAAAGAAGAAGCCTTATTTTTTGATGTTGTAGGGTGCTCTGTATCATCAAAAGAAATTGTAGTTGACTGCAAGAAGTCAATTTTTCTTTTCATTTCAATGGTAGCATCTTTTGCTTCAGCTTTTTCCAACATCTTAGCCATAGTTTCTTTTTCTTTTCTAATTTTTTCAAGGTCAATGTCTAATTTGGATATTTTCTCTATCAGGTTCTTTTGAGTTTTAGGCTTCTCAACTTATGTTTCCACAACTTTACTCTTTCCTTTATCTTTGAAGTCTTGAGAACCTAACTTTTGGTGGGTGCTGGGAATCTCTTGGTCTCTATGAGACCTCTCAATATTATTTATAGCTTGATGTCTTAGGGTTCTTTTCCTATATTTATCAACATATTTTTGCTCATGTCTTATGCTCCTTTTCCCTTTTCATCTGTTGAATAAGGGCTAGTTGCTTCATGAGGATTCTTTCTTCCTCTGCAAGCTCATTAGTAGGAACTTCTTCAGAATCTGAACTAATTGTATTTGTTCCTTCTCTTTCACTAGAAGTGCTGGTGACTACATAGGTGTCTATTCCAAGACTTGGAGCTTCTAAATATTCTAAGGCACTCTTTTCTTAACTAGACTGGTTATTTTTTTTCCTTCTCGTGCTATTCTCTTCACTTCTTGGAGGAGAATCATTTATACTTGCTTGATTTTTCTTCTGTCTCTAAGACATCCTAGTTTTTGAAGTAGTGGGGACCCAATATCCAACTCAAATTCTAGATTGTTCTTCATTCTAGACCTACTATTCATATTTGAAAATATATACTTGATTTTTTCAACTGATCATAGAGATTTTACTTTTAGAGCCAACACCCAAACTTGGGGAATATTGAATACTATTAGAATGACTTGGGAAAATTTAACTGCAAATTTGATTTACCTTTGTAACTTAGAGATTCTGAATACTTCAATTAAGATCTTATAATCTCTATCCCCAGCGGAGTCACTAGTTTGTTAGCACTTTTTATTGCTGAAACAATTTTAATATGACAGTATAGTTGTGTACTTGAATGCAGACTCCTATTTCATACAAAAGAAAGGCTAATTGATGAGGATATTAGATAACATATGGGGAAACTATTACCTCCTTCTTTTTTGAGATCCATTGGCTCAGGCAGGTATTACCTATGTATGATTATTGAATGACAGTATCTTTTAAGTGGATTATCTTCTTACTGAAATGTTGAAATGTCTTTTAATGGATCAGCAAGTAAATGACTATGCAAAAGACTTTGAATCCTGATACAAAGCTTAATGATCTACACTAGTATTTGGACAACAACAATTAGTAAGGTAATAAAGATTCTCACCCTTCTTTTTTCAGTTCTTACGAACCTCAGGAAGGATAACCTAATTCTTTTTTTCAGTTCTTATGAACCTCAGGAAGGATAACCTAATTATTTTTTTCAGTTCTTATGAACCTCAAAAGGATAACCTAATTCATTTTTTAGTTCTTCTAAACCTCATGAAGAATAACCTATTTTGATTCTCTCTTAAAGGAATCAGTAAACTGAATTGTATTCCTCTAAAACACAATTAATTGAATGGAATGTATATTTGAAAAGGTGAATAATTTGATAAATTAAAATACTGGTTGGACAATGATCAATTACTTAGCCAACTATAAACCAGTGCCTTATCCTTGAGCTATAGAGTCAATAGATGTAATTCCACTGAAAAAGATAAATAAAGATACTATAGGATGCCTTACAACCTATATGCAACTCAAGTAAAGTGCCTTAAAAACTACCCTATTACTCCCACACTTTTCTATCAAATCCTCAAATACTATTATACTCCCTGAAACTGCTCACAAAACTTAGTCCTTTCCTTGAAAGAAACTTGAAAGTAGTTAGACAGCTACCTTGTAACCGATATGTTTAAAGTGCCTTATAATTTAAACATTAAAGAGAATACACAATAAGTAAAGAGACAACAAAAATATAGAATAAGAGCTGAACTATATTTTATTTATACATTCCTCCTTCAGTACATATAGAGACTAAAAGCTCAAAAAACTCAGACCAAAATTTAGAAGTTTGGCTTGCAACTATATTTCATCATCTTTCAAAAAATTACAATATGTTCTATTTATAGGCTTAAACCATCTCGAAATCCTTAAGAAGTAAGGATGCTACAAGCTTTGGATGGTTATAAGACCTAACCCTAAAATGTAGAGAAGACAAAAGACAGGAATGAACCAAGCGGTGGAAGGACAAAAATGAAGAATGAAATCTGATTTGCTTCTTTGTCTTCTTGTGATCTTTGGTGCCTTTGTCTGTATGTGTTCAAGATAGCATCTGATAGTTGTAATGAGATTAAGTGAACACCATTAAAGGCTAACCTATAGTTATCTTTAAGATGAATAACCTTCCTATACTCAAAGAGAACGTGCCAAGTGTTTCTCTACTCTTCATCAATGATATCAATATCCTCTGTAGTAGCTTTCTTCTTTTTAGGCTTTGTCAATGCATCCCATGTTGCTACATAATCTTCAGAAAGCCAATTAAAGCTCTTAATGGTCTCAAGTTGTGATTTTTTCCTATTCCACCGATCATCTATTATTCTCTTGACATCTATTTGAAATTTGTTGATGTCAGTCTCAGCCTTAAAGGATTCATCCAAAATCTTATTATAACATTCCATGTCTAGCTCTCTACTGTCAGTAATAAATGCATCTTTCTTAGGCAATTTGTTGTCAAACTTTTCTTTCTAGGTCTCCAAGGCCTTTATCTGATTATCTTCTCCCTTGATCAGAGGAATGAATCTATTGAAATCTTATCCAAAGAGATTTATTATGGCCTTGATTTTATTTAATTTTCCTTTGAATAAAGGCGAAGCCACATTTATCTTCTCAATTTCTTCACCTACCTCTATGACTATCTCTAAAAGATCCTTCCTATGTGGTCACAAATATGCCAACCTCTCAAATAATTGAGTCATGCTAGACCATGTTCCAAAGTAGGGGTTTAAGATAGAAATAAAATTTGTTACCTCAGCATGCAAAACATGAAGCTTATTATATGCATTTAAAATGAGGTCAGTTTTATCCTTCAATATATCAATCCTATGCTGAAATATACTCATTAATGATCCTAGGAAAATCTCATTGTGCTCCATGATCTGTTCCTCTATTTCAGCACTCTCCCCTGTTATCTATGTTTGGACCTCTGCATGTGTAACCTCTTTTGGTGATGTAGGGATAACCTCAGGTTTCTCCATCAATTGTTGAGTCAAATTTGTAATTGCTTTCTCCAAAGCATGAATTTTAATGCAACATAGCTCCCTATCCTTTACAATAGCACTGGTATCTTCTACCAGGGTGTCATACCTTTGTGATAGTTTTTTTAGTTTTATCTACATTCAACTGGGAAAAATGTGACAACACCTGTGAAATCTCCATGTCATTTTTATTATTAATAGAGCATACCATTTGACTACCCACCATGCTTTCCTGAATATTTAACAAGGCTGGTTTTTTATCCTTAGTAGCTAGGCTCCACATTGCAATAGCCTGGGAATTTGGATTATAACCAAATCCTTTGATCAGTTCTCTAACCTGCACTTCTAATGATAGTTTTAAGTCAGGTTTATTTTTTATTTGATCGATTATAAATGTTGAGGCTAAATCCTAGCCTTCAAAAAGTAACATCCTACTCGCTTTGATCAGTTTCCTTTCTTCCTCTGTATTAATTTTCTCTTTTTCAGGATCATAATCCTGTATAGCCTGTAAGGCTTTAGCTATTACTGGCTCTCCTCCATCCAACTGTAGTTTTTTTCTAACTTTTTGTTGCTTTTTCCATCTAAGGATGTCTTTGAATTCTTTTGTTTTTATGAAATTTTCATCATGAAGGAATTGTTGCTGATGAATTAACCTTTCATCAATGCATGTTCTAAGAGGTAACTCAACATTTTCCTCTTCATCCTATTGCAACTTTTTTCCTTTTTTGGTCTCCTTTATCAACTGATGGTCATATGGCATGTTTATAGGAATAATAGCAATGATTTTATTATTTTTCTTCTCTCTTCTCACATAATTTTTTGCCTGGCAATGCTCTCCAAGTTCAACTCTTTTCTTTTGAAATGAGGCACATTGGTAACCTCAATTTCTGGGACCTCTATTAGGTCAATAAAGTTTTCTCCCTCAAAAAAATTTTCTTTAGCAACTGCCTTATTGACTGGAGGGGGAATAGGCAAGGGGTACCGTTAATCACTATCATCATCATATTCTGATTCAGAGATCTCTTCTTGGCCCTTCTCCGACAATACTAGTGCATCCTCTAATTGATTGCACAAGAAGGTATGCAAATTGATCATGGCCTCTAGTCTTTTTAAATAAGGTATATTAGGGAGTAACCCCCCAAAAGACAATCCTATCCTCTTTACCAGCCTTTCCAAGTCTATTAATTCTTTAATTTTATTTTCTCTTCGAATCACTTCTTCATCCTCAATAATGTTCCTTATGACATCTTCTTCCATGCACTGTTCATGCTCATAAGTATAAGGAATGGTTGGGGTTCAAAAGCTTCTTGGAATTTACAACAAATTCCTTTGTAACAATGTATCTATACAATGCCACACTCATCCTATAATGGATTAGCCAATTATTCACTAAATCTTTGGCTCTTTTTCCAATAGTGAATTGATATACTTTGAATTGTCTGGGGGTGAATGCCCCTTTCCTGCGAGGATCCAGATGCTCCTTATCTATTAACATGAGCTTCTAGATAAACTCCATTTCTACAATTCTAGCAGGAACATTGAATGGAAGTATGTGTAGTGGATGTGAACATCCATATACTCTAATCATAGTAAAATTCTCCTCCAAGTAGAATTCACCCCAGTTGTGATCTCCAGGCCACTTGTCTACATACTCACAAGGCCTCAACAATTGCAGCACCTTGGCTGGTAATCTAGTTTTGTTTACTCCTAGACACTGCGGTAATGGATAAACTATCTAGTTCTCAAATGCGTAGAACTCACAATCCTTAGCAGTATAATTCCAAATCCTTAACCAAAATTGAATAAGGTTAGGATGGCCCTGGTGAACTCTTTGTGGGCTCAAATTATTTAAATCCATCATAGGGTAACTATAATACATTATCAAATGCATTAGGATAGAGTAATGCAAAAACTTAGGATCCTTTTCTTTATTATGGATGGCCACAAATCCCTCATGCATTCTGTCAATTACATACTGAATATAATCATAGGTGGTGCTAGCATGGACATCCTACAAGTCTAAGACAATCATCAAGATATCTATAGTGATCCTCTTTGTACCCCTGTTCCTCCCTAATACTCTACAGAGTGAAAAAGCAATGTAATTGATATATTGATTCAAATCCTTATAAGAATAAGGTGCAAGTCCTGGAATGGGGGCAATATAATTCTTAATCTGTCTAGGAATATGCCTCTGTATTAAAATTTTAACCACCCCAACCTATTTTTCATACCTAGCTTCTTATTTCTTAAGGTCAATCTCTATTGACATAGGGTAGTAGAGGTTGAAGGCTTTCATAAATGAATTTATGTTTAAGGCTACTAGTGTAGTGCCATCACTCCTCTCAATTGTCTTAGAAAGCACATCATAATTATTTTCTAAGGCTAGAAAAAGATCAGTATCTAAGAATTATACATCATGCACAACTAAATTTGCTAACCCACATGTCCAAGGGTTTGACATAGGTACAACTTCATCACTATTTTAATAAAAATAATTAAAGAGAGAGTAACTTGATGAACCTAGAGTATTGGCATCTCACATATAGGCTAGGTCATCACTCAGGATATCATCCTTTCACTTCTTATTCTGTGTTGATCCTGGCAGTAATGTAAAAAATTCATCTGAGAAATTCCTTTTCCCCTTAGCCTCATTGTCTATTTCTTCACAAATCTTCTCACTGGAGACCCTTACTTCTGAACTGTAATGTGCTAAAAACAATCAAAGGCTCTGAAAACCAACCAAATTTCCCTAAATTCTGAATTGGAAATATTGATTGCTTGACCTTTCAAAAGCTAACAACTCTCTTGTTTTTAGTCACTGATAACTTGGTAATTTATTTGTTCTAGATTCTAAAAGAAATATAAATGAAAATGAAGCACAACGACATCTATTTATGGTAAAATGATCAAGGTACATAGCTCATAATTGGGAAATCATATCACTTCTACCTTCAATTCAACCTACTATGACATCAATGCTTTCTCCTAGCCGTAGCCTTTGATTATGACAGGAAATTGAATTCAAATTAGTGCAGAATTGATGAAAAATCCTTATTAAATTCAACAAGAGGTCAATTATAATCCAATTGGCTGATCCTCAGAGACCTCAACTACCTTTCCAAGCAGTTATAACATCTTTGAATCCTCATTGGCTGATGACTTTTCAACTTTGGCGCGTCAGCAGATGTATTAATTTTTACCATGCCTTAACTTTCACTTTCTCGTATTAGCAACCTCGCGACTACAACTTATCTCCATGTTGCTAAGAAAAATCCTTAACTGTGATCACTTTCAGAGAATTGGTGACACAAAACATTATTAACTTTAGTTCAAATCTTGACTACCTTCTTGCAACCATGTGACTCTGGAAAAGCTAAGTCGCTGAGAGATTTCCTTTACTCTGAGTTTATTTTGAGACTACGCGATCACCATTGATTTCCTTTTGATCTTTCGCCCTTCACCAAGTCTCATAATCTTTTGGTATAACCCTAAATTGTTTTGAGACTTCAGGACATATGATTTTAATATATTTTCTTTTATAGTTTAATTCCTTTTGGAGACTACGCGACTTAGAATGTGTCTCATTGTCGCTTAACAAATTTCATTTTATCAAATCCATCAAGAGACTCCCCGACTACCATTGATCTTTCTTAGCTAAACATGTGACAGCCAAAATTAAGTCTCATAATATTTATATCAAACCCTAATATGTCTTGAGACCTAGTGACTAAAGCATAATGTAACCTTTATTTACTTATGTCTCTTAGTCGATGAAAGAAAATACACTCGGCCATCTTATTCAGAGATTACCTGAAAATCATTGATGTTCAATATGACAGCATCTAAAGGCTCCCACTAAGTCTCTTAATATTTCATGTAAACCCTAAATCATCTTGAGACCTGGCGACAACACTCTTTGTCTCATAATCTCCAAATAATTTTATTTTATTAAAAATTAATCAAAGACTACGTGACTATACCTTTAATCTTTATCATATTTAGCCATGTGTCTCAACATTATTCCTTGTCCCCTGATCACTGAATAATTGTTGACTTTTCAAATGCTAAAAGTGACTTTGCACCATACATTGGATCTTACCTTGATCTAACAGTTGTATCCAAGTCTCACGACCTTTTTCTTAACTCGTCTTTTATTCTGAGACCTAGCAACCACATTTATTTTGAACCATCTTTAACCCTAGCTTGTTTTAGAGAACTAGCAACCAAAGAAAACTCAAGGTCGCTAAATGATTTACTAACCACAGAGTTTATTAAGAGATATCCCGACCACCGTTAGATCATATTTGAGATGGACGGTCTACACCAAGTCTTGTGATCTTCTGAAGCATATTCCTTTTCATTAAGAGATAGCATGACAAAGGCTATTCACTGAGTCTCATAACCATATGGAATATTCTCATGACATCGAGTGACTAAGTGACCAATCATAAAAGCACATGACCTATTCTTAGGAGTCAAGTGTGAAAAAGTAACTTCAAAATAGACACTCAACTGAGAAATTAGGGATTTTTGCAAATTTCAAATAGAAATAACCCTAGGGCTTAGGGTTTTTAGCATTTTCAACTAGGTTTTTAAGATAAAACATTTATTTGTAGAGGTATATAAGCAATTTCGACGATGAATTTCAACTTTCTGAGCATAGGAGTGACAGAAAACTTCAAAATTTTACAAGGTAGACTACAACTGGAAATACAACCAACAGGTGCATCACCTTGGTCTCTACAATTCCTCGCAAGGTTTCCTACCTAATGATAGTGAAAACATGCCATGCGAGGATTTCTCCATGCTCTTGTTTTTTCCTTCCGTGCATCAACATGTAGTTTGTAACAATGTGTCCATACCTTCCATAGGATAAAGATGAAATTATTGTATTATAGCCCAATGGTATAGAAATACCTGCTCGGTTTCTTTTAGGATTCTCCCGGTTAGGTTTCCAATTGTCATTTCTTTTCTTTATTTGCACTCTTCAAATTTGTTTCCAAACTTATTACAATTCTTATAGTAACCATCAAACTTAGGTTTCCTTGTATTTTTGAATAGATTAGTTTTTCATTCAAATGCTTGTTGTCCATACCTATTGCATCTAAAACAATAACCATCAAAATTTGGTATACTCGATGATTTACCTTTCCTTCTCTAGTAGACATTAGCAGTATGTCCAAGCTTCCCATAGTAATTGCAACTTGGCTTCTTTTGTCTCAATGGGGATGCATTAATTTCATCTCTTTGTGCTTTTGATGATTATCCTTCTCGGTGGTGCTGTCCTCTTTGAATCCAATACGTATTTTGTCATTTCTTTATTTTTGATTCTTGAATTTTTGATCCAGAGAGTTTAGTGCTTCTTCGTTTCTTTTTAGTATTGCATTTGAATCTTTCTCATCTTTCAATATTTGTTCCATTCTTTCAATTTCAGCTTTTAGTTCTTGACTCTCAAATTCTATTTTTGTGTTGTCTTGATTTTCACTCAGAATTTGATTGGCCATGTCATAGTGAACTTTTGTCATTCTCATGATCTCATTATCTTTCTATAATAGCTTCATCACAACTTTTCTTTTATCATCTTCTACCATTTTATTTTCATCTCCAGCATTCCTTTTCCTTTATTCAATTCGATCATTCTTATCATGTTGGTTTCAAGGTCTATCTTCATTAGGTCCAACTTCATGGTAAGTGTATCATTCTTTTCCATTAGTTCTTTTACAGTTGTTTCAGATTCATCAGTAACGTTGCCTTCAGATGTTGTTTTAGGTGTATCAACTTGTTCTTGTGTAACCTTTAGTTCATCATAAATTCTTAGTCTAACCCTTAGAGGTCTCTCAAGTTTCCTCTTCAAATCAATGATTAACTCTCTTGCACCTTCCAATTCGGATTCAAGACCATCAAGTTTTTATATTGCCTAAAAATTTCCATGACTAGGATCTTTAACTCTCAGGTGGTCAAACCCTATAAATCAAGAGTAGAAGCTCTGATACCAATTATTGGAATGACTTATGGAAAGTTGGAACTGAAAGGGGAGGGGTGAATATGAACCAATAAAATTTTTTATAACTTAAACTATATATTGTTGTTGTTGCTATCTACCAAATTCAATAACTTGAAATAAAAACATAAAACGTAACATGTAAACATTCAAGTAAATTTACTCATGAATCCATGATTTTTTTTACGCAAAAATCCTTGGTTAAAGGAAAAAAATATGGTGGGGATGACACCCACAACCTTCACTAACAACACTATAAAGGGTGCTTGATTAGAGCTTACATAGTTTAGCCATTTTGATAGCTTACCCGATTAAGAGTATACAAAGACTTTTTAAGTATACCTGGTTAGAGGATTTTACAATCTCCACACTTAGAGATGTACCCTGTTAAAGGTTTTACATAAATCATATTAGTTAAGATCTACCCAGTATTGGGATTTCTAGCTCTCAATACAATAGTATCAACAACTACAAATGTCTATTATAATTGCATCAAATACAAATGTTGATCAGAATCCGTGTGCTCTGTAATACTTATATTACCTCAATTCAATTTACAAAACTACTCAGTATTTCTCTATTGTAGCAAGATATCATCTTGATGCACTCTGCTCTGATTTTTGTTCTTCAATAACAACCTTCTTTGTTCTCTGTCACTTTCTCCTCTGTCATCTCTATCTCTATTTTTTTCTATGTAAATCATCCTTTAAGTATAATATCTAATGCCTCTTAATCTTATGCATTAGATTGCTAATAAATTATTTCAACTGTTAGATCTTGTTTTATGCTCGGTGACCGTGTCACTTTTACCTCGGTACTTGGTGTTTTTCTTTGAATTATAAATCTTTGATTAACCTCTTAATCTGCTTCTAAGATCTTCTCTTTCAATTATTTAGATCATTAATCATGTAACAAACTCCTCATCATGAATTGTATGATCACAATAATATGGTATCAATGTATTAAATGCATCCTTATCACTTTACAATCCATTAAGTAACTTGGTAGAGTAACTTATATTCACTCACTTAACTTGCTATTTAGTACTCGGTAACTATCAACTTGGTGTACTGTCTGTGCTCTTTCTGTTTGGTAAATTGTGTACTCTTAGTGTAGTGTCTACAAATTACCGACTTAACTTCCTTTCTCAGTGTACATTAGCGACTACTTATATATTTACATTTTTTCCTTTCACCAATTGAATATTTTTATTCTTATGACTTTGTCTAAACTAATGACAATGAAATATTCTATCGAGATAACACTGATTCCCCCCTCTCAGTTTTCTTGCATATTCAACAATTAGTATCAAAGTTGTGCTTCCTTGGAGAAGAGATTAATTTCTTGAGAAGGTCCTAATGGCACACAAACTAATACTTCCTACTTTTGATGGATCTAACTATGGTTTTTAGAAAGTACATATGCAAGGATATTTGATCTCTCTTAGTTACAAGACTTGCAAATTTGTGGAAAATCAGTATGTGAAACCGAAAGAGGGAATGAACACTCTGAATAAGATTGAAACGTATGAAAACAATGAAAGGGAAAGGTATTTTATTTTTAGTGCTCTAGCTAAATCTAAATTGACTAAATTTGTATCTTTGGAAACTACTCGTGATCTTTGGAAAATTTTGAAAAGTACATATACGAAGAAAATGATGGTCAAACAAGATAAGATGAAAAATGCAAATGATGAGTATGAAAGTCTATATATGGAAGAAGAAGACACTACAATGACATACATGTAGAAGATTGATGATGTGGTAAATGAGATTAGAATTCTTGGAAGAACACTAGAAGAAAATGATGTGGTACAAAAGATACTAAAAACCCTTACCAAATCTTATAGGTCTAAAGTCTCTTCCATTGAAGAAACTAATTTTTTAAATTAGTACTCTAGAGAAAAAATGTATGGTACAGTGCTTGTGTTTGATATGAGAGAATTCAATACTACCAGTACAATAATAGAAACTACTTTCAAGGTTATAAAACCAACAAAGGAAGAAGAATTAGATAAAGATATTTTAGATGAGATAGAAGTGAACTTTATTTGGAGAATGAATAAAGATACTATAAAATATAGAGGTGAGTTTCCTTTCAAATGCTTTCACTATGAAAATATAGGTCATTATACATCTAGGTGACCTGATAGAATTGCATAAAAAATAACAAGGAAATTAAAGGAAATTTCAATAGAAAATCTTACTATGTTAGTGGAGATGCTAGTATTTTTATGACGAGTCTAATTGTGAAGAAGATGATCAATGTTTATTCCTAGAAATGAAAGAATAAACCCTTATTGTTAAACATGTTAGTACTCCAAAAGGAAACAAATAATTAGGTATATACACTCTAAGTTCTTCCTTATATGTAAAACAAGACAAAGATAAATGGATTATTGATAGTGATTGTTCGAATCATATGACTGGTGATAAAAGTAAATTTTTGAAACTTGAAAAATATTAAGGAGGATTTGTTATATTTGGAGGAGATCAAGGAGGTAGAATAGTTGGAATTATCTCTATCAATTTTCATAGAAAATATAATACTAATAATGTTTACTATATGAAAGGACTAAATCTTAATCTCTTGAGTATTGGATAGATGTGTGAAAATAGATATAACCTTTTATTTTAGTAAAATGTTTGTGAAATTAGGAAGAAAATCAAAATTGTAATTTTTGTTGGAAAGAAAACCGGGGGAACATGTATTAGTTGAAGAAGGCTAGGAGATATTGTTTGATGTCTCAAATCGATGAGAGTTGGTTGTGGCAATGAAGGATGTGTCATATCAATTTTTACAACATGATGAAGATCAGTTTGTTATATGTGGTAAGAGATCTGTCAAAGTTTACAGGACCTGCTAACAACATTTACAAAGAATGTCAAATTGTAAAATAGACATAGAGAACCTTCAAGAAAAAAGAACAATTCACCATCAAACTATTGGAATTGGTACACATTTATCTATGCCGACCTACCAGAATCAAAATTATACAAGGAGAAAGGTATTTTACACTCTTGATTAATGATTAATCCAGAATGACTTGGGTTACCTTCTTAAGAGAAAAATTTGATGCAATAGAAAAGTTGAAGATATTTTAGGCAATGGTTGAGAATGAGGAAGATATAAGAATCAAATGTTTGAGATCTAATGGAGGAGAATAATTTACTTCAGATGAGTTTAACATTTTTTGTGAGAATCGTGGAATTAGGAGACATTTGTCTACTCCAAGAACATTGTAATAGAATGGATTAGTTGAGAGGATGAACAAAATAATACATGAAACATCAAGGATCATGATCAAGGAAGCAAATATACTAGAAATCTACTAGAAAGAAGTGATATTGACTATAGTATACATATTAAATAGATTTTAGCTCATAATTAATATTGGAAAGAAATTATATAAGGTATGGTATGGAAGAACCCCTTCTGTGAAATATTTCAGAGTATTTGAAAGCAAATGTTACAATAAAAGAGATGAATAAAATCTAGGAAAGTTTGATACCAGAGAAGATGAAGGAATATTTATTGGATATTCTACATAGAGTAAAATTAACAGATGCTATAAAAAAGGTTGAGAATAAAATTTGAGATCACAAATGTAAAATTTGATAAAGATATTCTAAATAATAAAAAAATAGAAGTTGGATATGAATCAGATGAATCTATTATCAAACAACAAGAAAAACAGTTGTAGAAACTGAAGAAGAAAATAATGAGGAAGCTTCTCCAACAACTACTGCTAAAAATCTTAGGTATGTTGGCAAGTAATCAATTTTGTGTAAATATGATTTACTTTTTGGTTATCATTTATGGCAACACATCTGTATTTCAAATCGATCCAAAAAAGATAAGTTTTGATGATTCAGAAATTGACTAAGTGTAGAAGCAGAGATACTTAAGTATTTTGGATGTCAAAAATTGAGATCGATGATTTAGGGAAAGCGAGATTAGAGGAAGAAATTATGGGGTATGTATGACCTCCAACTAAGATCTTTTTTCTTTTGGTTGAGTCTACGGTGAGTTAGAAAGAATTGAAGATAGAGAGACTGCAGCAGAACAACGAAACATAGCAGTTTGACAGTAGCGAAGATTGAGGGAGTATGACTTGGACTCCAGACAATTGAAGTTGTATTTTGGTTTTTGATAACCTCCACATTCACTATGCAAGAGTGTCGACTATGCATTTGGTGTTTACTATATTAAATGTATTTTTTATTAAAGGTTGACTTAGTAATATTTGTAATATTCATATTGAGAGCCGACTTTGTAAAGTTGTGAGATATATGTAAGATCTTTTTGATAAAGATAGATGTTGGGAACAATGGTTAGTTGGACACTTGGATGAGTTTTTGAGCGAATAGTAAAGCAGAGAATGACAGAGATCATTGAAGAATAATAAAGGAACTATCTAAGCACTAGTGTTTCTTGTTTTTGTTCATGAATAAGAACACTTTGTAACCTGAATTTTATTGTAAGAGTTGTAAGCTCAGTTGGCCCCTAACAGGGTGTTGTGAACCTTTAACAGGGTTATAATTCCTTTAACAAGGAAATGCACTATGTAATATTCAGCTCCTAACATGGCTAGGTCTCCTTATAGGGACATTATACTTTAGTACATGCTTGTGGGTACCATCCCCATCAGGGTTTTCCCTTGTCCAGGGTTTCCTCAAAAACAAAATATGGTGTTATGAGTACTGTGTCATTTTCTTATGTTCTTTTCTTTACTGCAAGTTTATGGTTAATATTAAAATGTTTGAAGAATTTAATTAAGTGCTATAATACTGATTCACCCCCCCCCCCCCCCCTCAGTATTATACAATCCTAACAATTGGTATCAGATATTTTGGCCCTTGGAGAGAAAGTCTAACAGCTTGAGGGAGATCATAATGGATTTGGACAGTTTGCAAGAAAACTTTGATGCTACACTTGAAGACCTTGAAAAAGCAAAAGAAGAGAATGGAGAGTTGAGATTCAACATGCGAAGAGATGAGAAATTCATAAAGAAACTCAAAGAATGACTTGATCTTTCTAGTAATCAAAGACCAACTTGAGATTTCTAGAAATCAAAGACAATACCTTGTGGTTCAGATAAAAGAGGATTCAGATGAAGATAGTTCAGATCAGGTGAAGCAACTAAAAGAAGAGAATGAAACTCTCAAACTTGAAAATGAGACTATGGCTAAAGAAATATAGGTATAGAAGGATTCTATGAATAAAGTTGAAGAAGCTTTAAATAGTGCATTAGATCAAATGAAGAATGAAGCTGACAACTACAAGAAAAAGTATCTGGAAATGGAAAAATACAATCAGATTATAGAAAGTGAAATTGTTGAAGCAAAGAAACACATTGAGAAAATTCAAACCAGAAGTGATTTGATTGATGAACAAAGAGAAAAATAGAAACCTAAAGGTGATATGACTGGTATTGGCTTCAATGAAGCTGAATTTTCAAATAATCAGGAAGAGAAATCAAATGAGAAGATTGATGCTGAGAAACCTTCTATTGAAGAACCTAAAGAGAAGATCAGACCATTCAGAGGTAGATGCTTTAGCTACAACATATTTGGACACATGAAGAGAGACTGCAGAGGTAATGCCCCTTTTAAAAAAATTTCTGGTTATTGTTTTAACTGTAATGGATATGGGCACAAGAAAGCAGAATGCAAAAAACCTAATCAATCAAGATATAAACAAGACAATGGAAGAGAATCTACAGTGAAAACTACATGCTACAAATGTAATAACATTGGACACATTGTGAAGTACTATAAGATGCAAGTCAATCAGGGAAGAAGACCTCCTATATGTTACAAATGCAATAATCCAGGGCATATAGAGAAATTTTGCAGGTATAATGGATAAGACAACAAAAGAGTACCACCTCCTATGAATTCACAAAATAATGGAAATGATATTGGTAAGAGTGTTGCAGATTTTAAGAGTGATTTTGAAATTTGTTTTAAGAAGGTAGAAGATAGAAATAGTGGTAAGATATGGAAGATCAAAGAAACAAGTGAGACAGCAGTTCAGGGAGAGTCAGTAGAGGCTAATGGATCTTTGCCTGATGGTAGCAAGATAGAATCGACCTAATTGGCTGATCATGGCCTTAGGGGGAGCATTAGATACAGACATTAGAATATATCCTACCCCAAAATTCATGGATTGATCTCATGCAAGCTTCGATATAAGCCTGGCCAGCATCATGAAGTATACATCTAAGAGTGTAACATCAGCTGACACATATATTTTGTTCGCGAGATCTAACAGTCGCCTGGACAGTTTTAAGTGAAAGTGAAATTCATAACTTAAACTTGTATAAAGTAACACTTGATGACCTATCTCTTTACCATTCGACGAAGAGAGAGTTAAGAAGATCAGAGAGAAGAGAAGTTCAGACTATTCTACATCAGTCGTGTGTGATCAATTGAAGGATAAACTCAAAATTCAGTGGAAGAAAGGTATTTACATCATCTAGCCATAGATGCAACTATTATTTTCAATGTTACAGATTGACCTAGGTATAAGTTTAAGAAACATGCATTCAAATCATTCAAAGAGGATCCAGAGGGAGCATTTTCCCAAACCATGTTGGCATGTTACACATAGAAGATATTAGGGCTTACATACATTGCAAATATGATATACTAGGAATTGATGATATATCAACTGAGATGGAGTATATGACTGATAATGGATTCATGAGAGAAGAATAAAAACACATTAATCACTGAGAATAATGAAAATTTTGGATTTATGCAAATTTGATGAAGATGAATGGTTCAAAATACTATTAAGTAGGGTTCATGATCAGTTTATCTGGATTGGTGATCAACCTGTGAAGATTTGTAGTGACCTAATCCATGAAATCACTGGATTGGACAACACTGGAGTCATCCCTATTATGGAGAAACATGTGAAGAAAGAAGTTTAAACCCTAACTCATTCCAAATGGGAAAGACAAGAAATTACAGTAAATGACATCTTTCAACAAGATGTAAGATTGATTGTGATGATACTTGGGTACAAGTTCTACTATAGCAGCAGACCTAACTCACTATCTACTAAGGTAATCATGATGGGATGGAGAATGGTGAAGGAGAATGTACAGTATAACCTATGCAAATTTCTGGCAGAGCAATTCCTTGATAATGTGAAGCTAGTGAAGAAGGACAGAATGAAAACCTTCAATTTTGGTTCATTGCTGATGCATATGTTCATTCATATTGAGCACAAATTTCTTGGCCTACATCCTAGTGGTTTGAAATCTAGAGTACCTACTAGAATTTCAATTCCACAAAGATACAAGAGACAGAATGCTACTTGGGTTGATGGTGAACTATTTGGTATGATCAAGATCCTACAGAGACAGATAAAAACTAGATACAGAATACATGAAGACATTGTTGATAAATACAAAGATACAATCTGTTTGATGGTTGAAATTGATTGTGTATTCTTTGAAGTAGTCATACCCAGAAAGAAATGGTGTTATCCCATGGGTTATGAAGTAAGTTCTGAGGTACTTACCATGCAATTAGAACATGTCCTTGCATCAAAAATTGATACAACTAAGGAAATATGGGGAACTTATGAGGAAAATTTAGAAAAGGTAAGAGAAGAACAAACTAGAGGTCTGAGGAAGAGAAATATTGAGAATCTTGTACATGAATGCAGAGTAAAATCTAGATTGACAGAAGAGGAACTAAAAGAATTCAAAAAGAAGATGACAGAAAGATCACTTGGACCAACAAGTGGAAGTAATACAACCCCTCCCACTCCTGAGGTAGTCATGGTAGATAGTCCACATCCTCCTCAATAACAAATAGTACAAGCTGAAAACATCACTTCTAGAGTTACAAGATCAAGCATGCAAGCATCACCTAAAGAGAAGAACACATCAGGAGAAGAGAAGAAAGAAGAAAAAAACATTGTGAAACCTGACCTGAAGATGCTAGAGAAGAGAGAATTAGAACAAGGAAAATTGGTCACAATTGATAAATACTATAATAGGTATGAAGAAGCAGACAAACTTAAGATTGAGGACATTGTGATAGAACACTTACTTACTTTAAACAAGACACTACTAGAAATTGAAGGAAGCATACCTATAGACCTATATGGGATATTGGAGATAAGAAAAAATGTTGCACAAATTGAAGATGATACAATCAGTAACTAAGAAATTGATAACATGCTGCTTGTGATATCAGTACAAGAAAGGGACAGAATATACAAGGAACTAAAACCTCTATTAAGGACCAAGGTGAGATAATTGAAAATCATGGCAAGGAAGTATGATAAAGTCACTAAGGAAACTCAGAAGGCACTAGAGAAGATACTGATGAGTACTACTTCTAACAAGCCCTCACCTCCTAAGACCACTTCTCTCACACAATTGGGAATGGGTGAAAGATCAAAAGAAACATAAACAACTACTGAGAAGAGAGAAGTAGATCTGTGCATGCTAAATGTGGGCCTCTGATTTAGCAAAACACTTCAACATAGTCATTGCTCTTCAACTGCATACAGGATTGAATATCGATTCATTCACCTTGCATGTCTGAAAGAATCGACCTATTGCCTTCTAGAAGGCAGGAGTATGAACTTTCTCTCAGGTCATTGCAAGCTCAGTGACTACACCGAGGACCTAAATGAAGGATTTAAAAACTATGATAATGCAAGTAAATGATTAATCTAAATGCAAGTGCAGTTTTTTGTTCATTCAAAACTAATTAGGATTCATTTTAGAAGCACCAAATTGAGTGTGAGATATTCATTTTAATACACCAATTGAAATGTGCTCTAAGATTAGATTTGCATGATTAACATTAAAACAATAATAAAAGCTACGTTAAGAATGCAAGATAACTAAGACGAAAATGCAGCATAATAACTTTAGCAAAAATTTGGGTCCTTTGTGAAGGAAAAGAGTTTCTCTTTTATAGAAGTCTCTCTCGAATCGACGGTCGAGATTGAACTTCAAAGAGTGGCTCAGATTTGATTGAAGAAGCACAATCCATGTGCAAGTGATGTGATTGGTCGAGAGAGTCAGTTGACTGAACTGACTGATCAGTTATTTTAGAAACTTCCAAAATCAGTTCACAGTTAACTGAAATGTTTCTAAAA
>MU228221.1:135203-163634 GCA_018584345.1 Thuja plicata
GACTGTACTATTTCTTGTTTTTTTTTTTTTTAAATAAAAAAAAAAATGAGTTGGGTGGGAGGGCCGAAGCCCTACTCAGCCCACGGGCCGCACTAGTGGGTGGCTCGGCGGGGAGGGTCGAACCCTACCCCGCTGCCCCTCTGTGTATAGAGTGGGGCGGGGAGGGCTGACACCCCCGGCCGCCGCACCACTTACCCCTCCCCTGCTCCCCTTCGGCGCCGCTCCTTATTCCTCGCGGGTGGTGCCGCCGTCAGCGCAGCCACCACGCCGCCCACCTATCCGCCGCCGCTGTTCCCTTGTAACTCGGCCGCCGCCCTTTCTCGTAGTCGCTAGGGATTTTTTTTCTTTAGTTCCCAGTTTATTATTTAGTTCGTTTTATATATATATATATATTTATTTATTTCGGTGTTTTAATTTAAATTTTCCCTTTTGTTTTATATGTTAGATTAAGGGAATTTTTAATTAGATTACATATTAGATTTATATATTTAAAAAAAGTTGCTTGAGATATAGATTAAATTGAGTTAGGATGTATTTTTTTATATATATTAATTTAGATTAGAAGTTGATTTAAAAACATGGTATAGTAGGTATGACTATTTGGCAAGATTAATTTAATGGATTTTTTTTTAATCTATTCAAAATTTCGTAGATCTTAGTAAAACTTAGCAAAATTAATTATATCCTTTTTAAAATCTAAAAGTTAAAATTACTTAGTATATTTACTAAATTTTAGTCTTTTATATTTCTTTAATGTATGTATTTAAAATTTGGGAAAAGGGATTTCAATGCTTAAGGTAGATTAATTGTTTAACCTTCGTTTCAACCTCGTCGCCTCTGATGATGCCATTTATTGCTAAGAGGGTACAGCTGACCCCTTATCGTCACTATGAACCCGTTTATGGGTATTATCGTAATCATTGACCCGACTCGTGCATAGTTGAATTTTGGTCAACCATGGTCAAACCTCGTCCGCACATTCTCTGTTTGAGACCAGTGGACCCTTGCAGCCATTGGACCCTTAGATTTTAGTTTCATGCCTTTCGGAGATAGTTGACTTTTTGGTCAACTGTCTCATTTTGTGCACTTTTGGATTCCTCTATGCGTAGAAGGCCTTAGTGACACTCCTTCACGTATATCAAGGGATGTTTGACTTTTGGTCAACCCTAGTTGAATTTTAGTCAAACCATCCCAATTTGCGTGTATGACTTTTCCTTTGGGTCTAAGCGAACCCTAGTTGTACCATTCCCTCTTGCCAGAGTATAGTTGACTTTTGGTCAACTACCTTGATTTGCGTGCAGTTCCAGTTGGGAACTTTAGTCATCCCTTAGGATAGCTGTGAAAGCTATTCCTCTTCTTATGACCTATTCTGGTTATCATTTACCCTTGCCCCATTTTGCGTGTGCATGTTACCCTAGTGTAGTTTTAGTATCCTATTTTTATGCGTTATTTAAAAATTTTTGTTCGTGTGTTTTTTCCCAACTTTTGGGCATGACAGAGGGAAGCCATTACCATGCATATTTTTTTTAGGAGACACATGAATCAAGTGTTTAATGCCATGTTCATTAACACCAAGCCATAAACCCTTATAACCTTGTTTATCAACCATAGTATATCTGGTAGTGTATCTATCTTGCAAAGCTTCTATAGGAGGTGATTGATTATTGTATTCATAAGAAAATGTTATGTAAGGTGGAATGATGGTTTTAGGAGAAGTTTCTTGGGATTTTCCTTTAATATCATCATGGATTGGATAAGAAGGGGGAGGTAAATCTAGGAATTCTTGCACATCCCCATCTTGTACCCTAGTTTGTGCCTCAACAAAAGTGTGAGAAGAACTAGGGATGGAAGATGGAAGAATAGGAGTAGGAGTATTAGGAATTGGATTAGGAAGGTTAAGAGGAAGATTAGGAAGATTAGGCAATGTTGTATCATCTACAAAATTCTTCACATACTCCAAAAGAGTAATGAGTCCATTACAGAAATCCTTAATAAAAGTTTTAAAAGTAGGGAGACTAGTATTGGTCAATCTCATAATGGCATAAGAAAGCGCACCATGAAGAGTGATGAATTTAATAAAATGGAGGATAGTCTCATACACATCATAAGTACTATAAAGAGATGCTAAGAGAAGAATAATGAGAAAAATAGCCATACACCATAAGATCTTCATAATGAATGAAATGTAAGAAGTGTTTTTGTATTTTTATGAAGATTTATTTAAATTTAAATTTTTTTATTTTAAGATGCAAGTTATAATCTAAGATGTAAATCTAACACCAAAGTGAAGGAGTTGTCTATCGTGGGTTCACCAAAATGTACAGTAGGAAAAGGGAATGTAAGATTGGAAAAGGATGTAATAGGTTTTGGTTATGTTTATGATGTGTTGATTTCCTTAAACCTACTTTACATTTAATTGAAGTTTGTATTGAAATGTGTATTAAGGGGAAAATAAGATATTCCACCTTTATCCTCAAATGCACAAATGAAAGATCCAAGTTGATCAACCCAAAAGAGGGATTAATGCACAAGTGAATCAACTATTTGGAAATGAAAAAAAAGAGGGAGATCTTAAATTTTGTTAATTGACAATGTAGATATGATGGATTATAATAATTGAAAAGGATGAGAAGAAAAATCAACCTTAAAGAATTGCAGATCTGGAAAATGCTATTTTCTGAGGTCTGTACTCTATTTCTGGAAAATCTGAAGTATGACCTAGAACCGGAACGCAGAGATGAACAAAGCCCAAAAATATTTTTCCAATCAGACACCTTCTTAGGAAAAAGGTTGACCTTGACCCACAAATGTCACCCCTAACCCAATAATGTTGACCCTGACCTGCACAACGTCGACAGAAAATCTATTCACGAGGCCTAAAAGAAAGCTGAAAAGGGTATCCAAATCTGAGTCCAAATTCGCAGTCCCAAACCTGTACTTGCAAAAAAAAGAGGTTTGTTTGTTGTGGGGGAGGGTTTTTCCTTAGGCAAACCCTGATTTAGGAATTAACCTTGAAATCAATAAAGTATAGAGTGCTAGCAAGTAGTGGAATTGAATCTAAGAATGAAGCTATAATATTGAATAGATATGCAATGTAATTCAAATGTAAGCAAGTATGTAAATATGAAAGCTTGGACTCAGTAAAAATCATAAACCTTGATGATTTTATGCTTGGAATCCACCTGGAAGAAGTAATGAATGATTTTTGAGGATGCACAAAGGATCTTGAAGGAAGATCACACCACCATGATGGCTAGATGTAGGGTTTGAATGATGAATCTTGAAGGCTTGAACCAAATCCCTTCAAAGGATTGAAAGCTTGAATCCTTGATCTTCAATGGAGAACTTGAATGCTTGAGAGGAAGACTTGAACACCTTGAAATCTTGGAAACATGTAGAACAATGGATGCTTGAAATTTTTGCTTGATGATATTTAGAATCTATTGCTTAGAGAAAATGAGAGAGAAAGCTTCCTTTTATATGAAACTAGGGAACAATCTTCTAAGGAGGCCGACATAGGAGAATTAAATTCACATACAAGAATTTACCCCTAGGAGAGGACCTAATTTAAATATAATTTAAGAATCACCGCTTCAGAACCCGAAACAGCTGACCCGGAAGTAGGAAATAACTTTTTGCAAAGACTGACATCCAGAAACTGTGGGACCCTGAGATTTGAACCCTAGGTCAAGGTCGAGGTCGACCTTGACCTAGGTTAGGTTCGAGGTTAACCTTGACCTAGGTTAGGGTCAAGGTTGACATAGACCCAAAAGGTTGACCCTGACCCTAAGGTCAAAGACCTCATATCTATAGTCCAGGATGCCAAAAATTGGATGGAAAGAGAGGCAGAACAGGGGAAAGCCAAGTCAAAGTTAGGGACCCATTCAAGGTGCTTGATATGACCCCAAACCACCTACTCAGAAGGATAAACTAGTCTATCATGGAAGTGCTTCCATTTTCTGACTATACAGAAGGAAAGATAGATTTGACACACAACAACTAGGGGAGAAGCCCCTATGTTCATCCTCTAAAATTGGACAGAGGAACTTAGCCTCAGAAACACAAAAAGACTTGAAAACAAGTTGTGAGTCATCAAAACTACACCAAATACTCTTGCAAAAATACAACCATTGAAAACCCTAACCTCTATTGCACTCTCCCCAAAACTATCCATATTAGAGTTAAAAAATTTTAAGAGAACATTCAAAGCATGTGTGATTGATAGTTGTCCACTACTTTGGTCATTAATTTTAAACTAAAACTTAAAATCACATGTTCTAAGGTGTATTTGAAGATGAATAGAAAAATTTATAGTAGATTTTTCTTATTATTCTATGATGACCAATCAAATTCCATGAAATCAAATTAGATTAAAAAATTATCAAAAAAATTAGCATCTATTTCATGAAATCAATTTGCAGCTCTTGAATTTGATCGATAAGTCTATAGCTCCTCATGTATTTAAAAAATAATATTTTTTCTTGATGTTTGGAATTGAAAATATAAGTTGGTAGCAATCAATAAATTCCTTTACGGAGAATGATATGTGAGATTCATTTTCTCCTTAGTTAAACCCCTAGAAAAATTGATTCTAATGCTTATGAAAAAATATCAAAGAAAACCCACAACCATGCAATAATTCTATTTTATCTCTAAGTATATGAAAATATTTATTTATTTTTGGTAATTAGATAGCAGCTAGGGATATTCTCTCGATTGAATTGGAACAAAAAAGTCTACATCATGGCAAAGAGCTACTAAGCCCATAAATAGTTTAAAAAAACCCACTTAAAAAATATCACTCCATTATTTCATAGAGCACAAAACCTTCACATGACATTGTTGGAAAGTGGCTCATTCAAGAGTGTTCATGAACATATTAGGGTTTTCATTTATGGCAACACATCTGTATGAATAATCTCTTGGCATGAAACATAGCTTTGGAGTTAAGGCTTGCAAAATGACTAAGTCTAGAAAGTAGTTTAACAGGGATAAAGAGTACAGTTTTGGTCAGCGAGCATAGTATATGATTAATGAAGACATGCAAGCTTAAGAGAAGATATTTTGGGATATGTATGACCTTCAATTAAGGTCTCTTATGTTTTAGAGTTAATCACAGTAATTTACAGTATGTTAAAGGCATGCGAAGGCAGAGTAGCAGTGATACAAGACAGATAAAAGGTTGTGATGATTGAGGGAGTATGACATGGAATCCAAACATGCTATGTTGGATTTGGATTGTGTATTACCTATAGTTTGGTAGTGTAAAGTCACTGAATTTGTATTTACTTTTTTTATAAGTGTTGGTTCCATTTTTTGATGTATTTGGAAGCTGACAGGATATGTAAAATGTATATATATGATGATCTTTTTGAGAAGCAAAGGATGCAATGAGATGAATGCATGTGAATAGATGAATGGATGCATTGTGATTTCAGAATCATATAGATGATAATGCAAGCTACAAATAGAACTACCTATGCATAGAAGATGCTTATTTATGTTCATTTTTTATATACATTGTAACAGAGACATATTTATTATTGTATGAGTAGTGAGCTCAGTGTATACCTTTAACAAGGTTTTGTATTCCTTTAACAAGGAAATGTACTAATGTAATATTCAGCTCCTAATAGGGCTAGGTCTCCTAATAGGGACATTATACTTTTAGTTCATATTTGTGAGTACCATCCCCACTAGAGTTTTCCCTTGGACAAAGTTTCTTCGAGAACAAATTCATGGTGTTATGAGTTGTTTATTTTGCATTTATGTTCTTTTCATCACTGCAATTATTCGGTTAAGTTGGAATTTATTAAGTTTAATTTTAAAGTGTTGTAATATTGATTCACCCCCCCCTCTCAGTATTACTTAATCCTAACAATTAGTATCATAGTTATTGGCCCTTAGAGAGAAATTCTAACAGCTTAAGGGAGAGCAAGATGGATTCTGAAAGTTTGGAAGAAAACTTTGAAGCAACACTTGAAGACCTTGATAAGGCTAAAGCATAAAATGGTGACTTAAAATTCAAATTGAGAAGAGTAGAGGGTTTCATCAAGAAACTAAAAGAACAACTTGAACTATCTAGGAGTCAGAGACAAGATCTTATGGATAAGATAAAAGAGGATTCAGACAGTGATACTTTAGATCAGATAAGACAGCTTGAACAAGAGAAAGATAATTTGAACCTTCATCATGAAACTATTTATTTTGAAATGGCCAAAGAGATTAAAAAGGTAAAGGATGAATGAAACAAAATTGAAGAAACCTTAAAATATTCTAATATTTAGATGGGACAAATGCAGATTGAACTTCATGACTATAAGAACAAATATATGAAATTAGAGAAATATAATCACATCATAAAGGGAGAACTTGTTGAGGCTAAGAAAAATATTGAAAAACTTCATATGAGTAGTGATAAGATTGATGAGTAGAGAGATATACAGAAACCTAAAGGAGACATGACTAGAGTTGGATTCAATGAAGCTAAATGTTCAAAGACTTGGGGAGAAAAATATGAAGTGAAGACTGATGAAGAAAGACCTACTCTTGAAGAACCTAAAGATCAGATCAGACCTTTTAGATGTAGATTTTTTGGATGCAACAATATTGGGCACATGAAGAGAGACTGGAGAGGTAAAATTCCTTAGAAATATTTTTCTAGCTATTGTTTCAAGTGTCATGCATTTGAACACAAGAAGGTAGAATGCATGAATCCTGATCAATCAAGAATCAAGAAAGAGTAGACTAGAGAAGGAACAATAGCTAATACCACATGTTACAAATGCAATAACTTTGGTCCCATCGCAAAGTATTGGAATTTGCAAATTAATCAGAATAGACCACCTCCTACATGCTACAAATGTTGTAATCCAAGACACATAGAAAATTTTTGCAGATACAATAGAACTAAGAATAGAAGTGGACCTCCAACTATTGATGCAAAGAAGAATATTGGTGATGTTGAGAGTATTGCAAATGAATTTAAAAGTCATTTCAGAAAATAAGGAGATATGAATAGTTATAAGGTATGGAAGGTAAAATAGCCAAGTGAGGAAAAGGTTCAAGGAGAGTCAATAGATGCTACTGAATCTTCTCCTGATGCTAACATTTTTACATCAACCTAGATGGCCAAGCATGGCCTTAGGGGGAGCATTGGAAAGAAACATCAGAAATCTATCCAGACCCTGATTATGGAGATTAAGATCTTGCAATATTAGGGAGAGTATGTAGAAATGTTATATATCATATATCTATGATCACATAGCTTTGCGAGCCATATCCTATGATCACCAAATTATTAGATGACTGGATCATGTGTAGAGATGAGTTCATGGGGAACTATGTCATTTCTTTACACAACAAAGTATAAGGTAAATCAAATAAACTTATCTAATCATCATTCAAAGAAGGAGAGCCAAAGAAGAATAGAGATTTTAGTAGAAGAATAGAGAATAAAGTGCATTATGCGACTGGACGAAGCATAATTTTGTAGATTCATCACAGAAGAGGTATTTTTTATTATTTTTGAAGTTTGGTTATGGTTACTTCATTGATTTTTGATGTTGTCGAAAGTCATAGATACAAATTTTAGAAACATTCATTTGAGTCCACTAAAGATGATCCCAAAGATGCATTTTTGTAAACACCCTACGACGTTATACGTGTCAAAGACATTAGGGATTATATTCACTGTAAGTATGAGACTTTGGAAGATTTTGAGATCTATAAGGAGATGAAGGACATGATTGGAGCAGATGGAAAATGGAAAGAAGAGTTCACACATATTGAGAATCTTAGTTTCATGTGAATGGTGAAACTCTATGAATTTGATGAAGAGGAATGGATCAAAATCATTCTAAGAAAAGTACACGACCAATTCATTTGGATTGGAGATCAACCAGTGAAGATATGCAATGACTTGATTCATGGTATAACAGGTTTGGATAATTCTGGATTTAGTCCTATTGTGGAGAAGAATAAAAAGAAACAAGTGGAAACCCTAGCACATTCATGATGGGATAAGAGAGCGATGACCATTAACAAAATATTTTAGAAAGATGTTAGATTAGTTTCCATGATACTTGGATATAAACTACATTATAGTCACTGACCTAACTCGGTATCCATGGGAGTAATCATGATGGCATATACAATGGTAAAATAAAATGTTAAGTACAACCTTTGTGAAGAACTTGTAGAACATTTTTTGGAGAATGTGAAGTAGATTAAGAAGGATAAGTCTAAGGCATTAAGATTTGGGTCTGTATTGGTACACATGTGCATCCACATTGTACATAGATTTCCTAGTACTTACCCTAGAGCTTGGAAGGATAGCGAACCCATAGGAATTCAGATTACACAGAGTTATAGAAGACATAATAGTACATGGATTGGTGGTGAACTATTTGGGATGACCCAGATTTTGTAGAGGTAGCTGAGAGAAAGAATGAGGATACATGAGGCTTTGGTAGAGAAGTATAAAGATACAATTTGTTTCAAGGTTGAAACTAATTGTGTTTTCTTTGAGGAAGTTCAACCTAGAATGAAATGGTATTATCCTCTAGGATATGAATTCAGTTTTGAGCTCTTGACTATTAAAGTTGAACACATATTATCCTCAGCAATTGATCCATCTGAAGAAATATGGGGCACCTATGAAGAGAATTATGCAAAGATAATGGAAGAACATACTCGAGCTATAAGGAAGAGGAAAGTAGAAAATGTGGTAGATAATCTAGCAGCCAAGGTTGGTATTTAAAAGGAGGAGATGAAAGAGGTAAGGAAGAAGATGACACAAGGTTTTTCTGGCTTGGTGAGCACTACTTTTGCAGCCCTTACACCTCCAGAGATAGAGAAAGTTATCAGTACACCTCCCACTGTTGTTTATGTACCTGAAACTACAACTTCACCACCTAAGATGACATTGCCAGAAGAGAAACCAAATGAATTACCTAAGAGAACCAATAGATCCACTAAGTAGGACTCTCCACCTAAGAATCAGAGGACAAAAGTTGTTAAGGAGAAAGCAAAGGATAAGAAAGTAGAAGAGAAGAGCATAAAGGTGAGACAAATTTGGAAGCCTGATATGAAGATATTGGAGAAGAGGATCATTGAACATGGAAATATTATTTCATTAACTGGATATTATGAGAGGTATGACGCATTTGATCAGCTCTTGATTGAGGACATGGTCATAAATCATTTACTTGTTTTTAAGAAGAACTTATTAGAAGTTGAAGGCAGTATACTTGAGGATATTTATGAGAAATTAGAGTTAAGAAAATAGTTAGCCCAAATTGAAGATGAAACAATCAGAACACAAGACATTGAAGATATGTTACATGTTGTTTCTGTTAAAGAGATGGAAAGAATATTGAATTCTATAAAACCTTTGTTGAGAACTAAGTCAAATTGGTGAAAATAATGGGGAGAAAGTATGATGAAGTGACTGAGGAAACACAAAAGGAAATAGACAAGGTTATGATGGGGATTGAACCTAAGAATTCCTCACCTCCCAAGGATACTAAGCCTAAAACTATTCTTAAAGGTGAGTAATCAAGGGTAGTTGAAGTAAAAATTGATTCATCAGAAGTTGAAGATGACATCGAATTTGTCAGTACTATGAAGCAGCCAAATTTGTTTGTTACTAGTGTGCCTATGTCTTTGGACACTTTGCAGGATGCTAGTGACCCTTTTGAAGGGAATACTAACAATGTTGTAGATATTGGAGGAAGCATTGATCTAAAAGTGGTAGAGAAGGAAGATCTCAAAGAGAGTGAAGCTAACGTAACTGAGGAAGCAATAAATAAAGTTGAAGTTAAACAAGAAATTCATGTATCTATTTCTTCATCTTTATTGTTGGAAAGTGGAGATAAAACTATGAGTACTGACATTGAGAGCATGGATGAGGATGAGTTGATGAAGCTATCCTACATCGCATTTGCAAAGGAAAACAGAGAGATCTGAGAGAAAAGGTGAGAAAATTTCAAGGGTAATGGAAAGAGAAGTTGATACTTTCAATAAAATCCTACCTATACTTCTTAATTTTCAAGGAAAGGAAAATGCAGAGAACTTGAACAAGGTATTGGATGACTTTTATAGTCACAATGAGTCCTTAGAGAATATCACTTAAGAGAAGGCAAAGCATAAATACTTAGAGAAGAAGTTGGAATAAGTATGCAAGTGTATTGTGTGGGACTTGGGCATACTGGGAAATACAAAAGGTGAAGCGTAGAGTTGTGTGTCACATGGAAGGAAGTTATACAACTACTATGTAAATCCTATCAAACATCTTCATAACATTCAAGACATCATAGAAAAGGACAAGCAAATCCTAGACAAGCTAATGCACAGTTGTGGTACCTCCTCATACACGGTACTAGAGTTAGACAAAGAAGTGTCCAGAATATTGGACAAGTTGAGTGTGTTGGATATAGAGAAAGGGAGAGTTATGGCCAGATATGGTATTCTGAAGAGTTTAATTACTCTTAAGTTATCAATTCTTGATATACACATTTCAGACATGGATAAAACAGAGCAAGTTCTCACTAGGAACATGCCTACTGAGTTAAAGGAAGAAGAGATATATTCTTTTGCACTAAATGAGCTGATTCATGTGAGTCATATATTGGTAAAGACTTGGACATGGGAGGTAAAGAACTTGGAAAGTTCTTTCGAGGATGTGCTTAAGATGGTCTATATTCTTTTGGGTAAGAAGTTGTATCAATTTTGTTATGTATTCTACATTTTTGTATACCTTTGTCATTAATGCCAAAGGGGGAGAAGAGAAGACATGAAAAATGTATAGAGGATAGATAGAGAAGATAACATAATAGATATGCAAAGGAGATACAGAAGTGTAATATGTTTTTTTTGGTATTGACAGTTAGTCATTATTTACTAAGTATTATAATCAATTCCAAAGGGAGAGATTGTTGGAAAGTGGCTCATTCAGAAGTGTTGAGGAACACATTAGGGTTTTAATTTATGGAAACACATTTGTTATGGATGATATCTTGATGTGAAACATAGTTTTGGAGTTAAGGATTGCAAAATGACTAAGTCTAGAAAGTAGTTTAACAAGGTACAAAAGTACAATTTTGGTCAGCCAGAACAATATATGATGAATGAAGACATGCGAGCTTAGGAGGAGCTATTTTGGGATATGTATGACCTTCAGTTAAGGTCTCTTATGTTTTGGAGTTGATCACAGTAAGTTATAGTATGTTGAAGGCATGTGAAGATGGAGTAGCAGTAATACAAGACAAATGAAAGGTTGCAATTATTGAGGGAGTATGACATGGAATCCAAACATGCTATGTTGGATTTGGATTGTGTATTACCTATAGTTTTGTAGTGTATGTTGAAAGTATAATATGGGAAAGAAATAACTGAGAGGGGGGGTGAATCAGATCTAAAAAACTTTTACACTTCTAAAACAAACTGATTCAACCATGTATTCATTAACATAAACTAAATTGATGTAATAGATCTAACCTCTAATTATATCCATAATGAACACATAACACAAATATTTGGTAACCCAAAAAAACTTGAAGGTAAAACTTGGGTGGGGATGACACCCACAAATCTTCACTACTACAGTAATAAAGTATGCATGTTAGGGATACAAACTTTGATCACTTCTGATGATCTACCCTATGAGGGGTCTGCCCTGTTAAGAGCTTACAGACTTATACAATCTACCTTTTTAAAGGATTTAAACTTAAAACTAAGTAAGAAATTTATTAAGAGATTTACAAAGGTCTGTTAGGACCACTCTAATAAGAGATTTACCCTAATTGACTTGCTATAATGTATCCATACCTAATCCTTTGGTTTGGAATACAAATGTTGATAATGGATCTCCTCTTTCCAACTCTTAATTGATCTCTCAATTTGATATATCTCTATTCTTCTCTTCACTTCTCTGATCGGTCACTCTGTCTGGTCAATGCTTTAGATATGCAGAACATGCATATACATCTGATCTCTTCTCTTCACATCTCCATCTACATGCATACATACTCTTACACACATATTAGGGTTTGAAGCATCCCATATATAGATCAGTGATGAAACATCCAAATAAAGTTCAACGATCTAGATTCATCACATTTTTCCACTTAGGCATCCCTAATTTTGATTGGTTGCATGGATTGCATAGGGATCCATGATCACAAAAATAATGTGTAATTAATGCATTAAATATCTGTGACTGATCATTAAATGATTCACATAAGTCAGCCAAAATAGTTTACCTTGGTGTTTGTGCCATTCCAAACACATATACAAAAACTATATTACTCAACATAAGTAAACTCTGGTGCTCAATCAATACTTTCTCGCTCGGCATAACCATATGTTGTCACTTGACACTAAATCTTCAATGCAACTCAGAAATCATTCTTCTTGACAACTATTGAGTACTCAATGACCTCTAACATGCTCGATTGTAACTACTATTTAGTCTAGGCCTTAGTGAGATGGCTCGGTCACAGTGATGACCAACCAACCTACCTTGATTATGAATAAGTGTGTGACACTAATAGACAAAAAAACTTAGAGATCAACAATCTCTCCCTTTGACATTAGTGGCAAAAACACTTTGTTATGACTCTTCAGTCCTTTACAAAAATAGTTCTCAAATATATTTAGAACTCCCCCTAGGATTCTGACTCAGTCTTTATAAAGACTTCACTATATATACAACAGATGGACATAACTCAAAAAAAATATTATACCTTATTCTCATTTCTCCTTATTTCCCCTTTGATTGTATCTCATTACATTTCCCATTGTTTTTGTCATTCCTGTCTGCTGGGGTTGTAGGGGTCAAACCATACTTGTCCAAAAATGGCTTATGAATCTGTAGGATCATTGCCAATGCATTATCACAAATACTTCTGACAGATTCCAAAACCTATAGTTTAATTTATAGCTAGGGAGCTAGATCAATGAAACTCTCTGCAATATTTAGAGGTGGATCTTTTTGTGCTAGTTCCTTTACTGCTTTCACCTCTTTTTGCATGACCTCCAAATGAGGTATCAAAATAGTTTAGATTGAAATCAATTTGGCCCTTATTCTTCCATCATTAGCCATGAGCTTGGATAACCTCCCTTGGGAATGTATCAACCTATTAAAATGAATAGAGTTGGAACTTGCATCCATGCTTAATGAGTGTCATACTGACTTCAAATCCAATTGTAGCTTCTCAATAAGCTGCTAATTCTCCTTTGTAAAGAATTCTGAATCACAAAGTTTGTTTGTACAAAGAGAGAACATTTTCTATAACTTCTTCTAGGTTTCTTACCATATCAAAAAGTGCAATCTACTTCTTAGTAAGCTTTGTTGCAACTTTCTCAAGTACTTTGGTCTCAAATTTTCTCTCAGATTGTTGCACGAGTTTCTCATTTGCATCAATATCATCATTGTTCACCTTTTGAAAAATATGAACTAATTGTTCTAATATAGATTCCTTCTCATTTAGATCTTGAAACTCAAATGCATCAACAAAGATATCTTTAATCTCCTGTTGTACCCACTTCTGTTGATGTTCCCTTTTCAATTCCTCTTGCTTGCTATTTATGTTCAATAAATCCTACAAGATTAGCATTTGATCATAAGATAAGTATTAGTATCCCATTTTGGAATTACTATAGCTTCATCAAGTTTTACTTCAGTGCTCAGAGACTTGGCCTTTTTCTTCTTATGTGACTTTTTCTTCTTGGTCTCTGGTGAGCTGCTACTCGGTATTTGTTCGGCTTTCAAGATATTGGTTTCACCACTGATTGGAAATAACTCTTTCTGAGTAATAATTATCTTCTTTTCAAGTGTTTCAGCACTCTTGATCTCAGTGTGTACAAGAGGTGTGACATTAGGTAACTATACTAATGCTTGAATGGCCTCTTGCTCCTTAGGTTCCTTTTTCTCCTTGGTCTGAAGAGTCTAAGTCTCCTCTGTGTCTCCTTCATGTGATTTAGAGATATCTGATGCAGACTTATTTTCTTGATCTTCTTTTCTTTTATCTCGTTCTTCATTGACTTCAAGGTTTGCCTCGGTAGGTGAATCTGGAGTTATGAGTGTTTCTTTACCCTATTCCTTGGAATCCAAACCTTGTGTAACCTCATCAGTTGTTAAATCCTCAATTTTATCATCCTCAACCTTATCCTTCATCTCATCTTCAACATTATCATTTATTTCATCTTCAACATTATCAGGCTCATCAATATCTTCTTTATTGTCAAGCTCAACTTGTTTTGATGTTCCTTCACCTTTGTTCTTGTCCATTATCAGTCCAAAGATAATCTTCCATATCATTTGTATTTTCTATACAATTCCTTCAACATCATTTTTCAGTATAGAGTAAGCCTCAATTTAGGAATGAATCTATTCCCGTACTGGTCCATGAATTTTTCTTTCTACTTCTTTGTCAACTCAAGCATAATTTGAGCTAATGCTCCATCTTTGATCTTCCTTTCTATCATAATGGAATGCTTCCATCTCTCATCAATCTTATTTGCTAGTTCAGTAGGGACTAGAGTCCCAATCTCTAATGGTGTCATCTTGTATCATACTAACATATCCATCATTGCTTCTTACATCTTTTCCTTATCAATTTTACTTAACTTTCCAAATTTAATAAACTTAAATCCAGAAAAACCTACTGAACTCCCAACGTTGTGAAAAATCTCATCAACATTGGTAGGATGTTTATGTGTAGAAAATTTGAATTTTTTGATGTCCTCTGTTTCTGTCAATTCTTCATCTTCTTCATCTTTTCCCATAATTTATTTCCTTCTTGGCTTCCTCTTAGGGTGGCTTGGCTTAGCTTTGGTTTGAACTTGTTTCCTTTTCCCTGAGCTCTCCCCTTCAACATTCTTTACTAATGTTTTCTTTTGTGGCTCAATTTATATAGTGATTGTAGATGCCCTAGTTCTCAGCCTAGATGTGGCAGGAGGAGTATATTTTTGCTGTGAACTCCTCTTCTTGGTTGGCTCAGAAACCATCACTTTCTTTCCCTTCTTGTTCACTTCCGCATCTTCTTCTTCACTTCCTTTAGAATCTTGGTGCATCTTCCTCTTCTTCTTCTCCTAACATCTTCTCAATATTTTTTACTATTTTCTTTCTCTTCCTCTCCATAGTTGTAGCCTTAAAATTTGTGGTTATCTTTTATTTTCCTTCATCATAATTTCCAAATCTCTCAGTGTTTATGTCAACTTCCTCTGCTAGTAGAGTTGTGATTACTATAGATGTTTCATCTATGTTTACTTCATAAGGTAATGGCCTTATCCATGCTACCCTCGGTACTACAACTTGTACATAAGTGTTATCTATACCAACTAGAAATAAAACATCAGCATAATGCTTCTCTACTAGGGATACATGGATTCTACTCCTTAATCTCATCTTTTTCTTAAAATCAACAAATTAATTACCCATGAAAGTGTCAAAATTCTCTCCTAACTGTTGTATGAACTCATTAATCTGAATTGTTACTAATCGGTCTTGACTCCATAATCTCCTGTAGTAGGAAAAGTATTTTGAACATAGAAAAATATACAAATTAGTAAGGATCTAAACTTACACATAGAGTTCTTTGCCTTCCTAATTGTTGATAGGTTCTCAGCAAGTTGAGTCATCTGTAGCTTGGAAAGATCACAAGTATGATCCTTTTTCACTATCTTTTATGCATGATCAACCGCAACACATGGGACACTATCCAATCTTCTCAATTGGTAAAACTTGTGTGCAATCAATCTAACTCTGAAGTCAATTTTAGGATCCATGATTGTTGAAATTTTCATTCCTCTCTTGTTCCACTCAGCCAGAGTGAACTTATCAATGTCTTCCCTTTTCTGACAACGCGTAGTCTATTTCCCTTGCATAATAGGGTAACTAGTAACTCAATGGATGATATATTTAGTGATATTTACTAGTCCATTCTCCAGCCATAGACACATATAATGTGTTCTTCTTAGCACAATCTTGATCCATTCAGCTTTGAAGTCATGCGAGAAATATAGGGCACATACTAACCCTTTGTCGACAATGTGCTAATGATCATCCTTCAAAGCTCCATTTTCACATAGTTTATCGTAGGCTTCCCTCAACTCAAAATCTCAAACTTCTCCAATTTTACACATGTAACATGCTCTCGCATCATGGATCATAAGAAATTTAGGAAAGATCGATAACAAGGCTCGTGTAAGATCTCCCTTCACTGTAGTTTTAGGAAAAGCTCATAAATTAGGTGGTGCACAAGCATCACTCCTAACCAATTGAACATTCATCATTCCCTTGTCTTGTCTCTTCACTCCAATAGATGGATTGGCTACCATTTCTGCAAATTAGGGTTTGCAAAATAGATTCTGGATAACTTGACAACAACGGGTCTTCAACCTCTCACAATACGTGCTGACAATACACAGGTGGAATCTTTTCAAATTCTTTTCAAGTCACTCATGAATCACCTTATAAATTCTCTTCAAACTCTAAATCATTATGTGAAATGAATAATGAATGGCTAAATTCATTATATACCCTCAAACGGTTGAATTAGGTCTTCAATAAATGCTTCGTGCAGTGGTAGGTTGATAAAAGTTGTCCCCGGTCCTTGAATGAATAGATCATTATCACACACCATCACTCAATCAGAATAGTGACTTGGTCACTACTGATGATCGGTCAACATATCAGCTCGGTCGGTATGGGTACTTGGCATACACTAATATTGATGCTCGGTATCAATTATGCATCTGATTCTTTATCTGCTCAAAATTAGGTGATGGGGCTCTGGTCTTGCAGTCTCTCTTGGTATGATCGATCTTGTGACAACTATAGGAGACCAAAGTTTCATTCATCCAACTCTTGTATTTACCTCTAAAGTGTGTCATTATACAATTTTCTGCAACATGACCATATTCACTATAGTAATGATAACTATGCCTTGTATTATAATCACAATTGAATGTGTTACCTTTCTTTGGTGCATTGTGTTGTTTCTTGGATGTCCATTTGGATTTTGCATTGGATCTGCAATCTTGAGTTCTATGACCAAACTTTTGGCAATTGTAGCAATTTCCTTGGAATCTAGGTGAAGTAGGTGTATTGCTAGACTTTGACCTGCATTCATGTGCCTGGTGTCCATGCTTTTTACAGCTGAAGTAAATCCATAAAATTTGGGTTTAGTATTGGACTTACCATTCTTGCTTCTGCAAATGTTTGTTGTGTGACCTATTTTTTTCACAATGATAACAGGTAGGTTTTTTGTTCTTCGGCTTTGCATTCCTCAGTTCTCCACTCTTTTATGATTCTCCTTCTTCAGTGGAATATTGGTGCTCGGTATGTCGAATTCCAGAGGTGTCAATATTCCTTCTTGGTGATCTCATCAGCTCTTAAAAGTATCTCAAGGCTTCATTTGGCTTGTTACCCTTTCAATGAGTTCTCTTTCAGATCTCAACTAATTTTTCAGTTGAGTGTTATCAGATCTTAGATATGTAATTTTAATTTATTTTATGTTTATCTCTTGATTTGCAAATAATAGCTGGTTGACCATGTCCAACTAATTTTTTGTGAGCTTATGTACATCACTTGTCCTTTCATCAAGTATGATAGCCATTTGTCTCTTATCTTCTTCTGTCATTGTCTTGTCTTCTTCAACTTTCTTCTTCTGATCAGTCACCTCACAAAGTGTTATTGATTGAGTTTATTGTTCTATCTTAAGACTTTTGACTTGATCTTTTGGTCAGTTGTTCTTCTCCAATAGATCTGCAATTGCTGCATTACTTTCTTTGGAATCTTCATTGTCAAAAAGACCTTCAGTGTCTTCTTCTTTATATGAAGTGCCATTCAGCTGAGTTGCCAATTCTTTCCTAGCTTTTAAGGATTTCCCCAATTCTTCTCTTGCTATCTCAAGCTACTACAGTGTCAGATGGATGTCAATCTTTTGATTCTCAATGACCTTTCCCAACCTATAAACCTCCATTTCCAAGATCTTAACTCTCAAGTGGTTATACTTCTTCTAAGAGAACAATTCTCTGATACCAATTGTTGGAAGTCTAATATGGGAAAGCAATAACTGAGAGGGGGGGTGAATTAGATCTACAAAACTCTTACACTTCTAAACAAAACTGATTCAACCATGTATTCATAAACATAAACTGAAGTGTTTTAATAGATCTAACATCTAATTATATCCATAATGAACACATAACACAAAGATTTGGTAACCCAGAAACCCTTGAAGGTAAAATTGGGGTGGGGATGACACCCACAAATCTTCACTACTACAGTAACAAAGTGTGCTTGTTAGGGCTACAAATTTTGATCACTTCTGATGATCTAACCTATGAGGGGTCTGCCCTGTTAAGAGATTATAGACTTATACAATCTACCTTGTTAAAGGATTTAAACTTACAACTAAGTAAGAACTATGTTAAGAGATTTGCAAAGGCTTGTTAGGACCACTCTGTTAAGAGATTTACCCTGATTCACTTGCTAGAATGTATTAGTACCTGATCCTTTGGTCTACACTACAAATGGTGATAACATATTTCCTCTTTCTAACTCTTAACGGTTCTCTCAATCTGATATATCTTTGTTCTGCTCTTCACTGCTCTGCTTGGTCACTCTGTCTGGTCAATGCTTCAGATATGTAAAACATGCATATACATCTGATCTCTGCTTTTCACATCCGCATCCACGTGCATACATAATCTTACACATAGATTAGGGTTTGAAGCATTTCATATATAGATCAGTGATGAAACATCCAGATCAAGATCTACAATCTAGATTCATCACATTTTTCCGCTTAGGCATCCCTAATTTTGATTGGTTTCATGGCTTGCGTAGGGATCCATGATCACAAAAATAACATGTAATTAATGCATTAAATATATGTAAATGATCATTAAATGATTCGTAGAATTCAGCCAAAATGGTTTACCTTGGTGTTTTTGTCATTACAAACATATATACAAAAACTATCTTACTCGACATAAGTAAACTCTGGTGCTCGGTCAATACTGTCTCGCTCGGCATAACCATATGTTGTCACTCGACACTAACTCTTCTATGAAACTCGACAATCATTCTGCTTGGCAACTATTGAGTACTTAGCAACCTCTAACTTGCTCGACAGTAACTACTTCTCGGTCTCGTCCTTAGTGAGATGGATCAATTGCAGTGATGACCAACCATACTGCCTTGATTATGACTTAGTATTTGACACTAATAGACAACAAAACTTAGAGAACAACAGTGTAAAGTCATCGACTTTGTATTTTCTTTTTGTATAAGTGTTGGTTCCATTTTGTGATGTATTTGGAAGCCGACTGGATATATATATATATATATATATATATATATATATATATATATATATATATATATATGAAGATCTTTTTGAAAAATGAAGGATGTAATGAGATGAATGGATGCGAACAGATGAATTGATGCATTGTGATGTCAGAATCAAATATATGATAATGCGAGCTACAATTGGAACTACCTAAGCATAGCAGATGCTTGTTTATGTTCATTTTTTATATACACTGTAACAAAGACATATTTTTGATTGTATGTGTAGTGAGCTTAGTGTATACCTTTAACAGGGTTTTCTATTCCTTTAATAGGGGAATGTACTAATGTAATATTCAACTCCTAACATGGCGAGGTCTCCTAACAGGGACAGTATACTTTTAGTGCATATTTATGGGTACCATCCCCACCGGGGTTTTCTCTTGGCCAGGGTTTCCTCGAGAACAAATTCATGGTGTTATGAGTTGTGTGTATTGTATTTATGTTCTTTTCATTTTTGCAATTATCTGGTTAAGTTGGAATTTATTAAGTTTAAGTTTAAAGTGTTGTAACATTGATTCACCCATTCTCAATATTACTTAATCCTAACAGACACAAGTATATGAAAATATTGATGTGGTAATGAAAGCTCAAATATATTCCTTGAACAATGATACAAGTAATAAATTAAAATTCTAAATGTTTAGATATTATATATTAAGATAAATTATGATCTATCATTTTTATCTCTAAACTACATTTTAAAATATTTAGCATTTATATAAATGAACAAAGACTAATTGTAAAAAAAAATAACTAAAATAAATTTAAAAATATTAATATCAATTTTATACAACAAAATCTTAAACGAATAAATTTATAAGTCAATCTCATTCTTAAAAAAAAATCAATCAATCAATCAATAAAGACTTAAAAAATTTCCCACTTTAAAGTACATGTATATTAGTATAGAAAAAAAAATGAAAAATGTGCGGCATACAATGTTTTATAATTACAAAATAGAGTAACTAATTTCTTTCCTAGTGGAGATACATGACATGTTCACTCAAAGATATAGCCAATTCATTTATCTTTTAATATTTCCTCAAATTTATTATTATAATTGATATTATGCGATCTTTTAATATTTCCTCAAATTTATAATTGTAATTGATATTATGCGATTTTTTATTGGACTTTTAACTTTTGGAATTTACATCATAGTCCCGAAAGGTGTTTTTTTAATGGTGGGAAATGATCACTTCAAAGAATGAAAAATATTGTTACATTTTCATAAAAGAAGAAAAAGATTGATAAAAACTTTTAACAATTTTGATTTTATTGATGAAAAATGGTCTTTCATAGTTAAATCGTGATTTATATCAAAGTCAATCATGGTTTTATTTTTCTATTAAAATTTATCTTTTTATAATATATATTTCGTTATAGTTTTTCCATAATAAAACAATATAGATATTTTCACTCTAATGTCTACATATGTTGTAACATTTAATTTTTAATTAATAATATTTAAATTATTATAATTGTTTTCCATATCATTGTTTTAGTTATAATAAAAGATGAATTAATAATAAATGTGTATCATCTAAAAGTTGTAAAGAATGAATAATGATAATAATAATATTAAATAATGTTTAAAAAATATTACAAAAGATTTATAAAATTATAAAACAATAATGTATTGTATGGTGAAAAATGATGATCAAAGGTAGACCACCAAATTTCACATACATTGGAATGACCTAAAATATGGTCCTTAAGTCAAATCTGATTTGTAGAACCCAAAGGATGAAGGGATACAAATGCAAGATTTAGCTAAGGGGAGGATTAGGGTATTCCCTATGAGATTTAGAAAAAGAATGACAAAAGATCTTATGCTTATGGCTAAAGAAGATATAATAGAAAGATGCACTAGTAAATCTGATATTATGTATCAAAGTAGATGCAAAATATCGAAGTAGGAATGTGTGCACCTGAAAATGGAAGAAGAAGAAGAAGAAGGTATTCGACTGTTGACAGAATCTCGAAATGTCCTGATACCTAAATCCAGCAATTTGTTACATGCAGCTCTGCAAACTATAACTTCTTGTTCTACTCTGGGAACAGGGCGAACCTAGTTCGACCTATACCTGGGTATAGGTTGAAAGTTTAACCTATACCTAATACTGTCAGAATCAAAATCAGAAAGATGGATCTGGAAAGGTCTTCGGATTGGCTTCTAAGATCTATAGTTGTATTTGCACTTCAGGAAGAAGGGAAATGGGAAAATGTATATGGTGAAATGGTTATCAATGGTAGATACCCATTTCACATATACATTTTGGAATCAAGAAACCCTCACCTATAGGATAGATCCAGAAAGTACAATCAAGTAAGGAAGGGTACAAGCACAGGATCTAAGTCTTATAGGTTTGGATTTATTTTGTGTTGATTCAACTATATATATATATATATATATATATATATATGATCTATGAAAGTTGATAAGTGAAGTGGGAAAATGCATATGGTGAAATGGTTATCAATGGTAGATACTAATTGATAAATGAATGGTATGAATGTATGCTATAGATACAGATTCAATAGAGGCTCCGAGAAACAAGTCAAACTAGGTTATATCATTGCATGAGTATTTTCTTTACTTTACCTTACTTTGATACACTAGATCAGATATCTAATCCAGCACAACACCAAGGCAAGGCTAATAATGTATTCTCAGATCTACAAATTTGAATATGGAACTCTGCAAATCTGCACCTGGGTATGTGTAGGATCATGGTATGCCAAAAAGTGGCAATGTGAAAAGAAGTCCTGATTGGTAGACTAATTGAAAAACAACTATAAATTTCAAATGGTATAACATTTTTTAAATATCCAACATATGTCACATTCTATGCTTCACCTACCACAGTAAAAAAATAAAAAAAAACCAATTTGATGAATTTTAGACTAAGTTAAGGTGGTCAGACATGAGAGCTTTTATATTTTGGAAAAGTTTTAATAGAAAAATCATAATTAATTATTTACTTGGAAAAAAATTACAAAAAAATATGCATCACATCCGAACATGAGTCTACTACTTATATATAGAATATTGTAAAAAAATATTATCATTTGGTTGTGTTTAAGGTGGTCAGACATACACATACTTCTTATCTTTTTAGTCGTAGTTGATACACTGATTGAAAAATAACAATAACTTTCAAATGGTATAACATTTTTGAAATCAAAAACTTGAGTCACATTCTATGATTTACCTACTATAATAAAAAAAAAAATTCAATTTGATGAATTTTAGACTAAGTTAAGGTGGTCAAACACAAGATTTTGTATACTCTGAAAAAGTTGTAGTGGAAAAATCATAATTAATTATTTACTAGGAAAAAAATTACAAAAAAATATGTGTCACATCTGGACATGAGTCTACTACTTATATCTATAATCTTGTAAAAAAATATTATCATTTGATTGTGTTTAAGGTGGTCAGACATACACCTACTTCTTATCTTTTTCCTACAATTTTCATACTACCGCAATGAAATTTGAAATTTTTACCATATAAAATAATTATTTTTCAAAAAAGGGCTAGTATCGTAGAAACTAAATTCAATTTTCTATATATTCTCTTATTAAATATTTTTGATATAATATTGATAACTTGTTCAAATTTTTATGTGAACTTGTCTAACCCTGATTTTTTGAATTTTCATTGCCACTTAAGGACCTGTTTGGCATACCATGATCCTTCTCATACCCACCTACACATAAGAAATGGGAAATTGTTGGGGGGAAAGGGGCTTTCCTTGGTCAATATCTTGTTTAGATCTACACTTTCCAAATCATAGATCGTGGATGTATGTATGCTTGATATGCTTGAATGGAGAAGAAGAGGAATGAAGAATGGATATGGATCCTCTTTCTTAATTGGGAATTACTTCACTAATCCATCATGAGACATAAATTCACACAATCAATAGAAGAGTTTCATTTTTAATAGATGGATGGAAGATAGCCTTCAAATCCTTTCTTGCTTGCTAGAAATCACAAAAAAAATCTCTTGAATTGCGCCTTGGACTTGATTGCTTGAGAATGAATGATTTATTGAACTTGGATTTCTTGAAATCATAGGCATGTTATGGATCTTAGATAGGATATAATAGATGAAAAAATGAAGGGAAGAGGCCTCCTTTAATAGTGATTTTGGACTCCAAATTCACGAAGGTCGACCTCACTGGGCAGGAAAATGAAAATACTTTGCATTAGGCCTGAAACCCACCAAATTTAAACTCTCGAGGTATACGTTTAAAGTGGTTCGACCTATACCTGGTATAGATCAAACCAGAATCAACCTATACCTGGTATAGATTGAACCAGGTTTGACCTATACCTAGAAGGTGTTAAGTTCGAGGTAAAGTTGAGCGACTCTAGAAGTATTAAGTGGTTCAGGGAAAAATGGAAAGGTAAGAGGAAAAATTGATCATAAATGCATCCAAATCTTGAAATAGGGCCCAAGAGGGAAATGAATTATGTGAATAGATGGATAAATGGGAAATTGTGCATAGACATCAAGCATAAATGCATCCAAAATATGTTTTCCCCCTTTTCTCTCTTAACTGGGGGGAAAAGGTTCATCATTCCTTTCTTCGCTTAAGGGATCTCTTTTCTCCCTTTATTCGAATGTTTCTCTATGTTAAATTTAAATTAGAATATGTGGCTTTTAATTTTTATTATATAACCTCAATATATGTAATATATATAATCACATGATATATATATTTATGTTAATATTAATATTCTGCAAATTGTATAAGTGAGACTCACATTGTTTGTTGTATATACTTCACCCTTATTAAACAACCAATGACCATATATATATATATATATATATGATTTGTGAGACATGTCTCCTTGAGGAGACATGACTCTATAATGTCATGTCCTTTTATAGAAAATCCTTTTAACCCGATAACAAATCACGAGTGATATATTAACAGTTCAAATACTAATTGGCATACTTAAACTACTCGATAACCATGCATTAAGTTAGCAGATAAAAATCAATACACATTGGAGATCTTGTATTACATCACCCTATCATTACATGATCGGTCTCACATTTCAACCAATCAACACCCAATCGATATTTGATAGGAACCGATATTAATCGGAATGCATAGAATTTGGTCGACACATATTGCATAACTAAACCGATGACAATTGTTATTAAGAAAGCGGATGTCAATCGGTATTAAGAAAGCAGATGTCAATCGGTATTATCCAAACCGACGACAATGTATTAACCGATACTAATCGGTATTGCATAGGAGTATGAAATATTCATTTATCAATTATAATATACATTATACATTGTATATGTATATTGATATATATAATAATATCATTATTATTATATATATTAATGTGCATATATAATGTAGAATAATATTTTTTTTTATCTGAATAACAATATTATCAATTCAATAATGTTTATTTACTTTGATATTATAAAGAGATAATGTTAAATATGTATATTAAGATATATAGTAGTAATGACCATTATTATAATATATATATATATATTAATATATCAGTTATTTATTTTCTCATAATATTATTATCATTTTATCTGATCGAAGCTATAAACATCAACACTCCCTCTTAGCTAGGGAAGATAAAATGCACATCAAAATAATCTCATAAATGGTGAAGTTTTTTCTCAAGTGGATTGCCTCCATCAGCGATTCTATCCATAGCTCTCATGTGGATTTCCTCCATCGGTGATTCGATCCACAAGCTTACGATCTTTGCTGTGGATTGCCTCTATCGGCAATTCTATCCACAAGCTCTCATGTGGATTGCCTCTATCGGCGATTCGATCCACAACCACGACCTTCATTGTGTGGATTACCTCAATTGGCGATTTGATCCACAAGCTCTCGTGTGGATTTCCTCTATCAGAAATTCTATCCACAAACTCACAAGCTTCAGGGTGTGGATTGCCTCAATCGGCGATTCTATCCACAATGCAGGAAATCATCTATTGTGATCTATTTCAGCCATCACACGATGTCTATCACAATATAAGGTCAATGGTCTATTTAAGGAACTTAATCCACCATGCAGGAAATTATCTATTGTGATCTGTTTCAGCCATCACATGATGTCTATCACAATAGAAGTTCAATGGTATGTTTAAGGAACTGAATCCACCATGCAAGAAATCATCTATTGTGATCTGTTTCAGCCATCACACGATCTCTATCACAATAGAAGGTCAATTTATTGTAAGGTTGTCACTTTCCAATAACTTTTACAAAAAAAAGTGATAATCATTTGGAAGTCGTCACTTCCTCATGATTTACACAGGGCCCATATAGTTATAAAATAACATTAGTATAATAATCAATAATCATGTCAACTTTACCTCAGAAGTGCTCAGTGAACTCCCTCTTAATCATAAGGTGTCTACTCTTCTAGTTTTCATGACTCCTTTATACTCTTCTTGAATGCAGTTAATCAAATTTGGAGAGTTTGGCATGAGCACTTATTCCTTGTCTAAAGTTTTCCCATTAACTCTGCTCATCAATTTCCATTAGGTTTACAAGGATTTTCCATTATATCTTTAGCTCATTCTTCCTTAATACGGACATCATTCGAAGTTTCCATGCTTCAAAATCGGAGGCACTTTCAAGTCTGTCTTCAAGTCTCATTCCATTTGCCATTCTATAGATACGTGACTTCCAAAAATCTGATCTTGATCTTCTTTCAATGTAATCAGATCTTCCTTCAAATGGTTAGGCTTTAACGAAGGAACATGGCTCTGATACCATGTTAAATTTAAATCAGAATATGTGGCTTTTAATTTTTCTTATATAACCTCAATATATGTTATATATAATCACATGATATATATATTTATGTTAATATTAATATTCTATAGATTATATAAGTGAGACTCACATTGTTTGTTGTATATACTTCACCATTATTAAACAACCAATGACCATATATATATATATATATATATATATATATATAATTTGTGAGACATGCCATTATAGAGACATGTCTTCTTGAGAAGACATGACTCTATAATGTCATGTCCTTTCATAGCAAATCCTTTTAACCTGATAACAAATTGTGGGTGATATATTAATAGTTCAAATACTAATCGACATACTTAAACCACCCGATAACCATGCATTAAGTTAGCTGATACAAATCGATACACATTGGAGATCTTGTATTACATCACCCTATCATTACATGATCGGTCTCACATTTCAACCAATCAACACCCGATTGATATTTGATAGGAACAGATATTAATCAGAATACATAGAATTTGGTCAACACATATTGCATAACTAAACCGATGACAATCAGTATTAAGAAAGTGGATGTCAATTGGTATTATCCAAACCGACGATAATGTATTAACCGATACTAATCGGTATTGCATAGGAGTATGAAATATTAATTTATCAATTATAATATACATTATACATTGTATATGTATATTGATATATATAATAATATCATTATTATTATATATATTAATGTGCATATATATGTTAATCTCTAAGTTCTGTTGATGATCAGTGACCAACACTTAGTCATTCACTTAGGTAGTTTTAGTTGGCTATCATTGTGGCCGAGCTAAAACTATGCAAGGCCGAGCAACATTGCCGAGCAATTTTCAGTTTGCCTAGTTACATTGCCGAGCCGAGTAGGACACATAAATGTTAAATGCTGAGCGACAAACAAGTCAAGTGCCGAGCAGAACAGTTTTTTATACATGTATGGAATGATACAAACTTCAAGGATAAGTGGTCTAGCTGACTTGTATAAGCTTTTTGGGCCGACTTATGTATGCATTTAATATTCTTCTACGGAGTTAATTATGCATTTAATTGTTTTATCCTATGCATGACATATTGTAAACATTAATTGTTTTACCATCAAGGTATGGATATCAGATCTTGATCGTTGATCTAGATCTCGTTATCAGATTTGAACGGATATATTAGACTACTTCTGAAACCTATTTTGTAAGTGTTCAAGGAGAGTAGATGAATTGTCTAGTGAGTCCATTTTGAAGTGAAATGCACAGAGGGTTATTTTGTTAAGAAGCAGAGTGAGAACACAATGAACAAAGGAGTGAAGTTATATCAGATTGTGAGATCATAGAAGGTACTGGAAAGAGGAGATCCATCATTAGCATCAGAATGCATAACTAAGGATCAATACTTGAGACATTCTAATCATTGTATCAGGTGAAAATCTCTTAACAGAGTGGTTCTAGTAGACCTTTCTTTATATCCTAACAGAGTGCTTACTTTATTGTAAGTTGAAATCCTTTAACAGGGTAGATTGTAATGATCTTAAGCTCTTAACCGGGCAGACCTTTAATAGGGTAGATTACATTTTGTAATCAACATTTGTAACCTTAATAGGTACACTTTATTACTGCAATAGTGGAGAATTTTGTGGGTGTCATCCCCACCCCAGTTCTACCTATTTGGGTTTCTGGGTTACCAAGTTATTGTGTTATGTGTTATTTATTTCATTGTGTGGATGCTATCTGAGATTACATTAGATTCATATATGTATGAATGTGGATCAGTTTGTTTTAAGTGTTTAATTTTGAAGATCTTATTCACCCCCCCTCTAAGTATCTTGCTTTCCCATTATTGTATTTCCAACAATTGGTATCAGAGCACAGTTCTCTAAAAAGGTCATAATCAGCTTGAGAATACAGATCTTGAGATGGAGATCTACAAGATGGGTAAATTCATTGAGAATCAAAAGATTGATACTCAGCTAGCACTACAACAGCTTGAGACTGCAAGACAAGAATTAAAGAAGTCCTTGACTGCTAGGAAAGATCTGGCCAAACTAATGAATGACACTCATTATCATGAAGAGGACACCACAAATCTATTTCAGAATGGATATTCTATTGAGAGCGATGCAACAATAGCAGATCTACTGGAAAAGAACAGTGCACTATGTGAAGAAGTCAAAAACTTGAAAAAGGAACAAGAAGCCCAATCAATAAGAATGTGTGAAGTTGTTGAACAAAAAAAGAAAGCCGAAGATGA
>MU228221.1:175653-189827 GCA_018584345.1 Thuja plicata
AGAGGGAGTGTTGATGTTTTGTGTAGCTATTGTGAGGGTCATAAGTGTTGACAAGGGAGACCACTACATATTTTGTTTGATCATCCTCCCTAGCTAAGAGGGAGTGTTAATGTTTGTAGCTTGAGTCATATGATCATTTAGAATACATATAATACTTTGATATTGATTATTAATAATATATTGTATTTGTGTGTGTGTATATATATATACATATATGTGATATATATATTATTATTATTAAACATATATTATGCAAACTTATATTATTCGAATATATGATTGATTAATGAAACATTAACAATTATGATGAATAGACATGCCCTATGAAGGGGCATGTCTCTCCTAGCCTCTTTCTCAATATAAATGAAAGAGAGATTGTTGCATTTGAAAAACACATACAATATATAACATAGAATGCTATTACATTTGCAGCTATCCTAAAATTTAACAGTGTATATTTGCACATTCTGATTAGGAGGAGGAACTAATTTGTTTCCAGGGTTAATATCAGCATCTACATATATAGAATTAGAATCAATAAGGTCTTGAACCACATTTTTTAAGGAATAATTGCATTTTTCAGTATCATGACCAGATTGACAATGAAATTGATATAAAGCTTTGGGATCAAAGAATCTCGATGGTAGTTTGGATGGGTCAATTGGTTTGATAGGAGGTAGTTTAATCATGTTTGTATTCATTAAATCTAACATCACATTATGCAAAGATTCATAAAGTGGAGTAAAAGTATGAGAATGTCTAAAAATAGAGGACAAAGGAGACACACATGTTTGGATGTTGTTGCCACTTGTTCATCAATTGTGTTGGATGATTTGTTGATTTTGATGCAGTTGATAGACTTCTAAAAGTTGTTGAAATTGGATGCGGCATCACTCTTATCAGTGGAAACAGGAGCCGTTGGAGTGTTTCTCTCAAATTTACTCACCTAAAGTTGGTAATGATGAAGCACTACACAAAATTGTCAAAAGGAAGAGAAATCACTAAGGAGTATCTTATCTCTACTTTCCTTTTGTAAATTATTAATAAAAATGTTAAATGTACATCAACATCAGGAACAAGATAAGAAATATGAATATATAAATGCTTAAATATACCAATAAAGTCACTAACTATTTATTTAAAACCTTGTTTACAATGCATCAAATCAGTCAAATAAATTTGAGGACCAATATTGTTTTGAAATTGTTGAATAAAAGCATTAGCAAGCTTGTGGAAGGAATCAATGGAATAAGGAGGCGAAGAACAATGTCATTGCAAAGCCTTGTCTTGAAATGTTCTATTAAACAACTTTGTCATGAACCTATAGTCGTGATAGAAATCATAAGACAAGGTTTGAAAAGTATTAACATGAGTCACAAGATCACCCTTACCATTATAAGTTTCAAGATGAGGAATCTCAATACTTTGTGGATCACAGCTCGGATAATCCATGGACAAAGGCCTAGCAATATCACATGTAGGAATGTTGATTTTGGATTAAGTCAAAGAAGTAATTTGTTGTTGCAAAGAAGACACAATTTGATCTAATCTATTAATGGTAGAATCAGTAGAAGAAATGATAGGAGGAGAAACATTGGAAATGTTCGTAATATTGTGGGAAATGGAGGGAATTTTGGATGAATCATGAAGCATGGTAGGAGCATTGTTGGAAATAGGATTTGAATATGAAAAATGAACACTATGATAAGAAGGCATAGATAAAGACAATGAAACACATGGAATACTCATAGGAAGAGAGGGAAGAATAGGATTACGAAGACTCACAAGTGTGGGGTTGGAAGATTGGTTTAAGTTGTGATAAAATGTGTAGCATAAGTGGAAATACTAGGAATGGAAGTAGAGATAGGAAAAGAAGTTTCAACACTTGTAGTAGATGGAAGATAGCCTAATTCTTGAGCACATTTTGTAAGAGGTTTAACATTGGAATTAATAAGATAAGAAATGTCACACAAGAGGTTAAGACCATCTTCATCATTATGAATGAGTTTCTTTAAACCTTCTACAATGAAAAGAGCTTTTCAAATGGAGTGATCTTGTATCCTCCTCTCTTTTTTTGTGAATAGTGTATTGTATCTTTTCTTAATTAATTAATGGACATGCATATTCATCAAAAAAATTATAAAAAATTAAATAAATTTGTTCTTCATCTTTCCTAGATCATTCTACTTCTTTCTTTTGGATTTTCATTTCCCACGTTTACTCTACAACTTTTAGAACTACTTTTATTCTTTTCTATATGCGAGCATTTCGTTTCACTATATTCATCTTGCTATAATTTTAGTTCACATTTTCTACTTTTTTGCAATTTACTTTTCTTTTCATTTCTCCTTACTACTATTGATATTAAGTTTCATATTATTTATTGACTACTATAAAATATTATTCATTTTAGTTATCTATTTGTTGCAACATTTTTGGAAAACTCCAAACTCATTGTTTCTTGATATTATGTCAACAAGCATTTAGTTTATCTTTTCATTTCAAAAACTTTTATTTTTAAAAATTATTTCATCATTTATTTTTTATAAATATAGTTGTTTCAAGATCGTTTTCTCAAACTTTTCCTTTATCTCTTTGCAAATCTATTGTTTCTTCTTGTTTTTAAAAGCAACAAATTTTTAAATCTTTACAATTTTTTTACAAATATGAATGGTGCGCATTATTACTTTTTAAAAATAAATATAACACATTTTAATCTGTCAATTTATTTTCCTTCTTGCCACATAAGTGTACTTGGTGGATAGATTATGTTATCACATACCATAATCCTTACCAATTGTTCTTGACCAATTGATCTAAAACCCTTTGGCAAAAACATTTTCACTATTGAATTTGTAATAATAAAAAAACTTCATATTGTCACTATTTATTTTGTTGGCGATTTATGATTAATATCCTAAAATATTGCTCTACTATTTATACAAATAAATTATCTTTGTTCCTTATTTATTATTATTTTTTAAAACAATGAAGACAATAATATGAAAGCAAGTAGTTTTTACTATGTGACAATTGTTTTTATTAGATTAGCAAACAAAGTGACTTAATCCATTATAGTAAAGAAGAAATACTAAACGACCAACATAGAACAACACCAATTAAGAGTAAAGGGTAAACCAACATTACACATGAACATACTCAAACCCTGCTAATTTGCAAGTCTATCCAGATAATAACCTTATACATCCTACTTGCAGTAATAAAAAACTTTTAAAAAAACTTACTACTACTATACTTAACAGTAGTCTTAAAAAGAGAGTCTTTAAACATAACCATTGAGCTACGATAAAGTTCATAAACTAAGAACCAATGTATGCAGACCCTAACCAAAAAAATAAAAATAGAGGTCATAATTAACTATTAGTATTATTATGGATAGTAATAAGGTCCCAATTCTCGTTTAGGTCTTCTAGAGCCTCCTTCTAGTTATTTTCCTTCTTAGCCTGAAGACCCTTTCCTTTTTATCGTATTTCATATCTCCCAATGGACATCCTCATCATTGCTTCGTTCATTATTCCCTTAGTGATTCTTATGAGGGAAAGAATAGAATTCTCTATTTCCTTACATTTTTCAACCATCCTATTTTCCAACGAATTCACATTCTCCTTAAGATCCAGGATAGTATCCTTCTTGTTCTCTCCATCCCCTTCATACTCTTTAGTCACATGCATTGCATCCCCCTCACCTTGAGATATTTCTATATCTTCGTTATCAGAACCCTCAATCTTAAGGTTCCCTTCTATGTCCTTGCAATCAATATTATCCTTCTGAAAATTGACCTCCTCCTTGTCTTGTTCCTCCTTATCTTCATTGTCCTCTTCTATAACAAAATCCTCTTTTTCTTTCCAAGGTTCATTATCACCATCTTCTAAAACAATATTTTTTCCTTTGGGTTGTGGGGCCAAGGCATCCTTATCCAACCTAGTAGATCTTTGGCCCCTTGAATAAGACCCCACACAATCTTTCACTAAGTCATGTTCTTTGTGTTGATTTTCTTCTTCTATATCTTCAACAATAGTGATGGTGATACCTTTTTTATGAGAATCCTTGTGGGTTTTCTTTCTAGAAAACCTAAGAGGGTCAACAAGAGTTTTTTTTCTTTCCTAGAGTAACCATTAGTAGTTCATTAAATGGGGGGGAGGGGGGAATACTAGCCTTTTTGGCCTACAACTCCTAGCGGGAGGATTTTAGTTTGGCAAGATTTTTGGCAGAGGAGCTACCAATTTCTACCCTACATGGGACAATGTCAACATTCTGCATAGTTGAAGAGGGAGGGGAAGGTGGGTGATTTTGATAATCTAGGGGTAGGGGATTTCCACGTGGGTCCATAGCTAGAGCATGTTTATACAGTTCCATGATCAAATAGTTACCTTTTCCCTGTGCCTAACATGATTTAATAGTGACACTTGTTATTATTACATAAATCATATTATTTTTTTGCTAAACACATTTATAAAAAGAACATACATAAACATATTGACTACCATTGAAGTTTAAAAGCTTAAATAGGTGTTTGAACATTTTAACAAACTTCTATATTCTCAAACAACATTTTGTCTTAGTTATAGTTGGTTGATTGATTATCTTCTCTACACTTAAAAAGTTTCTTATTTCTAGTGTTATATTTCTAACTTGTATTACGGTTCTAATAATCTATTTTAACTATCTTATTTTGTGTATTATATTATTCCAATTTGTGTTGCTTTGTCACTGGTTTCAGGGCTTTCCATCTCCATATGATTTTTTTTTTCTTTTTTTAAACATGGAATCCATCTATAGTGGAACAATCTCTTTTATTTTTCCATGCGAGTCTTAGATGTAGTTTTCTAGTAAAAAGTGGTTACTCCACACTCTCTCATAATATAGATCAAGAATTTTACATTTACACTTTAACTATCCAATCAAATTAATTGTTCCTTATCCTCATTTATACTTTCTTTATCTAAAATAAAAAAATTTTATTTTACTTATTTAAAATTTAGATTCTTTGAATGTGAAAATTTTAAAATTAATAAAAGTTTTGATAATTTACCAACTCTTATATAAAAATAGAAAAATTAATTGACTATTATAAAATGGAATAATTTCCTTTCTAGTGGAAGCATATGACATGTCCACTGAATGATAATGGAGAAACATTGAAATATTACAAAAAAATAAAAAATTATAGCCTCCTCATTTATCACATAATATTTCCTCAAACTAATAATTATTATTAAAATGATGTAGTTTTTTCAACATTACCTCATGAGAGGTAAATGTGCACCCAAGTGTGTTATCTCCACCGAAAATTCATCTGACAAAATAGTCAAGGACCACTTTTATTAATGGAGTTTTTTGTTTTTAGGAACTCTCACTTTTGGGATTCAGAGCATACTCTTCAAACCTGTGTTTCTACAATGGAAAGTAATCACCTATAAGTATTTCCTAATAGACAGCACAAACAAACAATAATAGAATTGCAATATTGTTAGAGGATTAGAAACATTTGAAATAGATATTAACTGCTTCAGATCTTCATTTCCATCAACTCTTGAAATTAGTATTTAGAGGAGAAAGAAATTTTAGAATTTTGGGAACAATGAAGGATGCATTACATTTCACTTTCGGTCTTCTTGGTAAGTAAATTATTTTAGAGAGTAAAGATTTTGATACATTATTATTTCATTTCTATCAGAAATGATTTCCAGATGCATAATGAAAAAAATCTAAAAGCTATAACTATTACTATTTTTCTAATGTTTGAATGGAATTACATTTAAAAGCTATAACTATTACTATTTTTATAATGTTTGAATGTGATTACAGGTAACATTGCAGCTTTGGCCCTCTTTCTGGCTCCCATGTATGTATATATTTAAATTTTAATTGTACATGTATGTATATATGTAAATTTTAATTGTATTGGTAGATTGGTGAATAATTTTTAGATCAACTGTATAGATTTCTTTAGTATTAATGTTGTATGTATATATGCAAATTTTAATTATATTAGTAGATTGCTGCGTACCTTGTTGGATTCAATTATATAGGATTTGTTTAGTATCAGCATTGTACCATCTATAATTAGAATAATTAAAAACTAAAAGAATAAAATGATGTAATAGTTTATATAAATAAAATTACAATTGAACAAATCTTTCCATTTATGTTATAATTATTTGTATAATTCAATAGTGGGTTATCTTGTAATGGGCAGGATTACATTCTACAAAATAAAAATGAGAGGCTCTACAGAGGAATTCTCAGGCATTCCCTACACCTTCACAATGCTAAACTGTCTTCTGTACGCCTGGTATGGCCTTCCCTTCATCACACCAAATAATATCCTCGTCATAACAGTGAATGCAATAGGAGCTGCTATGGAATTCTTATATGTTTGCACATTCTTAATATATGCTCCGCCAAAATCCAGGGTACATCTCAAGCTTTATTTTTTATTTTTTATTTTTAAGTATACTCTAAATTTTGATTTGTGTACGTCATCTTAAATCATATTAACAAAAAAGCTCTAATTGAATTTTAGATGATTCAACCTATTTTTAAAGCCTCTCTTTTTTAAGCTTTCCTTGGTTTCAGTGTTTAAAACTCTGTTGTATAGCAGATCAGAATGCTGAAAATCTTTACTGGGGTTTGGGTGCTGTTTACCACAGTAGCAGTTATCTCTTTATTAGTTCTGCACTATCACAATGCAAGGAAATTGTTTGTGGGATCAGTTGCAGCAGCCATTAATGTATGCATGTACGCTTCTCCTTTCTCAACAATGGTGTGTCACGGACCTTAGCTTCTCTTATATGTTTACATTTTTTTCCTTCCTTCCTAGTTAGAGATAACTGTTTTTCTTGTTGTATTTTCTGTTACCAGAGACTTGTGATCAGAACGAAAAGTGTAGAGTACATGCCATTCTTTTTCTCCCTCTGTGTGTTCTTGTGTGGGACTTCATGGTGTGTCTATGGCATACTTGCGAAAGACCCATTTGTTGCTGTAAGTTCTTAACTTATATTTTTATTAGAGAAGATTTGTTTAGGGGTCACATTTTATGTTCTATCATTAGGGTAGTATAGAGATCAATAGTATCAATGTTTCCCTGTTCTATCATCAGAATAGTATCAGAATATTAAAGAAATTTATTTTGATGATAGAACACGGAGTGTGACCCAAAATGTTGATACTATTTATTTCTATATTATTCTGATGATGAAAACATATATGACACAAAACCTTGATGTTAAACAAATCTCATACAATTAGAATCCAGAAACTACTCTGTAAAAAATTGATATCTTTATATTTTTATTAATCAAAAATTTTGAATTAAGATTCAGTAGATATGGTCACAAACCGATAAGAATGTCTAACAAAAAGGGCATTGTATTTGCAGGCTCCAAATGGGATAGGAGCATGTCTAGGGCTTGCACAATTAGTGTTGTATTTCATCTACAGAGATTCCACCCCAGCCAAATCTGGGGGAACTGAAAAGCTAACATCAGAGAATTTTGTTGAAACTTCTGCTGACAAAACCCTTCACAATATTCTCTGATGAAACTTCTGCTGACAAAACCCTACACATAAAGGCCGATATACACAGCTGAGTTAAAATGACTGATGTATTGTGGTTGAAGTACTGGTGTGTGTTTTAGTTAAACTACAGGTTGTTTATTGGGATAGCCCATATAAATACAGACTATTTATGGAAGAAGAATATTTATAAACTAAAAAGGAACTATTAACTAGTGACTTGTGGACATTTCACCATTTGTATGGAATCTCACGTTGTGGAAGCATTTACAAGCACCAGTTACTTATAAAAGACTAATATAAATATATCAAAAACCAACTTGCTAACTTGTTTGCATTTTTAAATATATATATTTTTAAAGGTATTGATGTATTTATTGTTATTTTTAATTTTTAAAATATAATAATTATAAAATAAATCTTACTTTGTAATTTTAGAGAGTTCATTGTTTTTAATGAAATTAAGAAATATATTATCACTTTTATCAATTATATTTAATTAGAAGAACAGTCTTTAATAAATTTTATCTGATTTTTAATGATTTTTAAAAAAAGTTAAGGTAGAGCAAGTTCAAAATGTTTGTCTTTCTTTTCCAAAAGTTCAATTAAATAACAAGAAAAAAGTTTCATTAAATTTTATTTATTTTTTATAGATTGAAAACCTCTTATCAATTTATGAAACTTCTAAGTCACCACTTCACAAACACTTTGGCGAAGAACAACCATAATAAACTCCTCCAATGTGTCTTGATGTCCTCTTACAATGCAATAAAACATCCTAGAAAAAATAGAAAATAATAAGAAAGAATTTCAAACATTATATTATATAAGTGGCCAAAGTAACATCTCATCAAGCAAGAGGGAGGGAATAATCAAAAAAATATCATATGATCAAGTAAAACAAAACAAATAATAGTGAATGGTTTTTTACCATCCTCAATGAAACAACAATGAGATCCTATAGTATTTTTTGAGGAAAATCCAATACAAATTTATCCTTCACCAAATCACAAATTACCTTGACATTTTGGGACTTCCAAGGTATTGATGTATTTATTGTTATTTTTAATTTTTAAAATATAATTAATTATAAAAATAAATCTTATATTTTATTTTTAGAGCGTTCATTTTTGGGTAATGAAATTAAAAAATATATCATCATTCTTATCAATTATATGCAATTAGAAAAACAACCTTTAATAAATTTTATCTAATTTTTTATAATTTTTTGAAAAAGTTAAGGTAGAACAAGTTCAAAATGTTTGTCTCTATTTTCTAAAAATTTGATTAAAGCAAGAAAAAAATTGATTAAATTATATTTGATTGGAAACCTCCTACCAATTTATGAAACTCCTAATTCACCACTTCACAAAAACTTTGGTGAAGAACAACCATAATAAACTCCTCCAACTATGCCTTGACATCCTCTTATAATACAGTAAAACATCCTAGCAAAAATAGATAATAAGAAAGAATTTCAAAGATTAACATCATTTGAATTTATCATCTCTCATATCTCTTACAATGCAATAAAACATCTTAGAGAAAATACAAAATAATAAGAAAGAATGTCAAACATTAACATCATTTGAATCTATCATCTCTCGCATATATTATATGAGGGTCCAAAGTAACATGTGGTCAAGCAAGAGGGAATAAGAAAGGTAATTTAATCTCAAAAAAACATCATATGAACAAGTAAAACAAAACAAATAATAGTGAAATTTAATGATTGTATTTTTTTATTGACCCACAAACTAAAGCACCCTACATAGCACGAGGTTCCTATCCATTATACTAACACCAAGGATAAAGAATAGTTTTTCATATAATAGTTGATGGTTTTTAACCATCCTCAACGAAACATTAATGAGATCCTATAGTAATTTTTGAGGAAAATCCATTAAAAATTTATCCTTAACCAAATCCTAAATTACCTTGACATTTTGGGACTTCCAAGGTAGAGGTGGGGGCTCATCATAAGATAGAGAGAGTGCACACCATGACCAAAACTAGGAACAAATACATCTTGGTAGGTCAAACATTCAACATGTCAATCTCTTTCATTATGAAAGAGAATGTTGATTTTGAGACCCTATAATCCATCAAATCACTCACCCAAAACCTTTTGTAGCACACTAGGCCTTTAGCATAGGGTGATCAAGGAAATGCTACCCAAGTATTGATATTTACCTCACATTTGTCAAAATTATTCGTCTCTTTATGGTTATGGATTTGATGATGATCAGGATGCATGTGATCAATAGTAGGACACATACATAATGGATACATTAGTGTTCACTGATGAAATGCTATATAAAACTTCTAGCATTGATAGAGAGAATTTGAATTTAATATATATGTAATTGACTATATACCATTTTAAAATATAAGATCAACTAAATTACTAAATTTATTATAACAAAATTCTAGGGCGAGAGTGTTCACTATGTGTCTAGGAACCCTTCAACTCTCTATTGTATGACCATTTTAAATCCACGAGTATATAATTAATAAGAAAATAGTAAATATACTACATGGGTGTATACACCCTAAATTGGTCAAAGAAAATTCAATTGAAATCAAGCAAGGCAAATCAAGCAATTGAAGATCAAAGCATGAATTAATTGAAATCAAAGCTATTGGATTAATCAAATCAAAAAGATCAAATAATTGTGCAATTGATTTTAATTAGTTAATTGTATAGTTTAAATCAAATTTAATCCAACGCATTCAAGGGGAGACATGGATAAATAAAATCAATAAAATCAATTGTTAAATGCATTTATTCTCACCTACCATAAAAGGACAAAGCTTAATCAACCAATAAGGTGAGAGCATTTGAATCACATGGATCACTCAAGAGGCTTTGTTATCTCCACCATCCAAATTGTCTTTTCTATCTTGACTGTCCAACTTTGTCTCTTTGTCCCAATATTTGAAAGCACCAACTCGCTCACTTGGTTAACCATGAGTTGAATCAACCCTCCTCTAACCCATGCTCCTAATTTTGGGAATTCTATAAAGAGGAGGCATTCTAAGAGAAAATCATCCATTATCATCCACTTTCATTTGCATCAATACTATAGTTGATTTTGCATCCATGCTTAGAGTAATTTGAGTTCATTTTAGCATTTTTCTTGCATATTAAGCATCAATTGCATCACAATTCATCATTTTTTAGCATAATTTCACATCATGTAGCTTAATTTTTACTCTCATTTTAGAGGTTGTCACTTTAGGAATGCTTTTGTAGATCTAAGAGAATTCATATTGTCCTTGTAATTAGAGAATCATGGGATATTTATCAATTCTTTTCAATTCAAAGTTATATTTAGCTTAATCTTTCATGTTTTTGAGTTGATTTTATTGCACTAATCCTATGAAGGTATTTTACATACACAAAATGGTGCCCACCGTGGGGATACTTTTCTCTACTAACTTATCTTGTCGGATTTGAGTGATTTAGGAATTAGATTTGAGATTTGCAAGTCTTTTTGTGCCTTTGCACTAAAGGTCAACATCTGTGCACTAAATATTAGCACATATACACTGAAGAACAACGACTATACCTTGCTTTAAAGTTCATATGCACTAAAGAACAACACCGAAGTTGGCATTTTCTTATTGTTTTAGCTCTTTTATAATATATTCTAGTGCCTATTTACTATCTTTCAATGCATGTGTACTAAATTGTAGAACCTATGCATTAAAGATTAGTGCCTATGCATGATGTTTTATCTCCTATGCAACTTCTTTGTGTACTTCTACAAGTTCTTTCAGCTCCTATGCAAGTTTTTGTAACGCATATGCATTTTGATTGAAATTTTGCAAATATTTGAGCTAATCTTGTTTAAAATGATTTGAAGATGGCTAAAGATAGGAAAGTGAAGTGTCTTGCTACCCATATTCCTGGTTATTGTAATAGTAAACAGGACAAGAAAGAAAGTAAGAGGTGGAATGAGGTAAAAGCTTCCTTTAGATCCAAAATTGTGCTACAAGAAAGGATACTTTTGCATCGTTATTGGAGAATAATAGATCTTTATCAAGATTTCTATAACACGCCATATATTGCTTTAGATGATTTTTCCTTTGATGCTCCTATTTGAATTTGATCACTATATTCTAGGTGAATTTGAGCATTTTCTTTGGATTTAGCTTTTCTTCACTTTGTGTGGGAAATGTGTTGGACTAATGTGTATGAAGGGGATGGGTGGTCCCACAATAGTGTGTCCCACTTTTTTGAACATCCTAATTTTTGCTAAAATTACACATTTTGAAGAGAATATGATGATTTAAGCCTCGAGAGCTCCCATTTGAAGGATTAAATTGAAAGTGGATAGATAAAATCCTCTTGGATCAAAATCCCTTTGGTATAATCTCTCTACTCCTCACTCACACCTATAATCAAGTCTCCTTTGCACCCATCAAAATGCTGACAAAAAATCACTTTGACATTAACTTTTTGTGGGATAAAATAAATTCATTTGACAAACCCATATATAGGATGATAGAACTTAGAGAAAGCTTTCCAATGATTATGATTTTAATATATACTGATTTTATTAAGACTTTTCTTTTTAAGTTTTACTAAACATAGGTTGTCTGACCATTTAGCGACTTCTCTGTTTGACACTTCTGGAAAAATAGTAAATTAGCGAAAAAAATTTGAAAAATATCTAGGAAATAGGTATTTATGTTAAATTTCTATAAAAAAAATAATAAATGAATTTTGATATATAGAGATGGAGTTAGAGTGATCCAAGTGAACCTATGTCCAAATTATAGTTAATTTCACTTCATAACTCAATAAACTATAAAATATTCAACCAAATTGAATGAAACCAAATGGATTCCCTAGATATTGGTGTTACAAACCTAAATTCAAAATAATTACGTTCTAATATATTTTATAACAAATATTATGTTGATCAAAGTGAGTGTCACTCCTAAAAAATGTTGATTTTTCACACAAACAATTTTTGAAGGAGAAGAAAAAATGGATACAAATAAATTCCAAATTTTTTTAAAAAAATATATTTATAAACTAGAAGAAAAATGCTAAAAGTCACTATTTTACATCATCTTCAAATTCTTAAAAGTTTTATGATAATAGGTGTCCAAAGTCGAAGTTGTTTTACAAAATGTTCATTTCAGTGTCAAAGTTGGCCAAAATGTGGGACACAGTTTTGTGGGATCACCCGGATGCAAAGGAGATAGATCTATAGCCTTGGTAATTGAAATTGTAAATATGAAATCACAAAAATTCCCCTAGCCTTTTCTAGCTTCGAACAAGATAATCCTAATCATTTTCCATTTGCTTAAATTTTGGCTTATCAATTTCCAATTCTAGCCTAATTTAGAAGCAAATTGGAATCCTAAGTGATGCACCATTAGGGATATGATCTTCACCTTTTGGTGAATCAAACTCCTATAAGTGTCAAACAACTTGAATTGAAAATGAGCTAGGAAATGAACAAACACCTAAAATAAGCCTTCTTGTTTGTGAAGGAAAGCATTATGCCTATGCTCTTCACTTTTATAGTGAATCAAAATACCAAACATGCTTGACTTCCCATAGATTAAAAGGCTTGGGAAGGAAAAATTTTAATTGTGATTGTAGGTAAAAATTAGTAGGGATATGCTCTTACCCTTATTAGGGTAATCAAACTCCTAGACCTACTTGTTCATTTCAATTTCTTTGCTTTCGGGAACATGATAAAGCTTTAGTGGTTCTGCCTCCCAATGGCTTTAACACAATCAGTGAGAGGGACGACCCAAAGTGAGAACATGGTGAATCCAACCTATTCCACCCACGATAAATAAATACCTCATTTAAGTTGAAAATCTTAGAGGGAAAAAATATCAAATGCCTGGAATCATAGGGCTATAGGCCCCAATCATGTGTGTGGGACTACATGTTTCTTGTATGATTCATTTGATTTTTTTTTTTTTGAACCCAAACTAAATCCTAGTTACATTAGCAAGCCTACCTTTATAAGCCATTTTGAACCAAATTGACCTTAGGTAGCTTGTTTGGACTTTTTTTCTTGTGAAAAGACCTGTGGAAATGATCTTGAACATACACTTTGTGTTAGCTTAAGGGTTGAAAAACAAGTTTACTTGTGCTTTCTACATTTGATGATCAATTATATCAGAAGGGAACATCCATTGAAGATCCTAATTCAACTTGAAATCCTTAAGATATAGAAAATTGACAAACGTTTCACCGGTTCAGCGTCTATACCAAATAGATCAGCTCTTGTGAGGCATTATGTGGTTCCTATACACATTACTGCAACACCTCTGCTGTTGGAAATATGGATGGAGTAACTGAGAGGGGAGGGGTGAATCAGTTACCACAAAAATAAATCCACAAGTCCCTTAGATGTCTTTAATATAAATTGTTGTTACTTGGTAGATTAACTTATTATTGTTCTTTAAACATTCATAGTTATTGACATGCATAAATCAAATAGCATAAACACAAGTAACACCAGATATAACGTGGAAACCCAATTTTGGGAAAACCACCAATGCAACTAGTTATTGATTTTCACTCTTCTGAAGTGAGCCCTGTTAGGAGCCAACCCTGTTAAAGGTTACAAAACACACTGTTAGGTGTGACCCTGTTA
>MU228221.1:195656-234512 GCA_018584345.1 Thuja plicata
TGCACACTTGAATTCGCAACTTGATCTTTCATATATACCCTTCAAGTTATCAAGTCGGCCCAATTACAAGTTAATAAATATTACATTGGTCGGCTGAATAAACATTTACAATTAAAATCCTTCGCAGTCCGACAACACTGTTAGAAATGATATTCCAGTGTTGACCAACTGATGCTCGGTGAACACTACAGATTCTGCGAAAATCCTTCGGTAACCGACTGAACTCGGTAAGCACTGAATTTCCTTCACATATTCTTTGATGACCGACTGAACTTGGTAAAGACTGAATTTCCTTTGTTGACCGAGAGAGCTCGGTAGTAACTAACTTCTCGATATAGTATCATGGGGCGCTCGGTAGACTCTGTAAATAGCTTCTCTTACTGTCTGAGCTCGGTAGACTCTGTCAACTGCCTTGCTAAACATTCTGAGCTCGGTAGACTCTGTCTGATGACTGATATGACATTTGTGTAACATCAAGGACAATACACAATTAAACAATTGTTTCCAACACTCTGCACCATAAAATAGCACCTATACCTCATTCTGAAGTGCTTATAAATCAAAAACCTAAAACATAGGGTATTTATAGCCACTTTCAGAAGAAAAATATTACATTTTTGAATACCCATTTGAGAGGTTGTCCTGAATTAGTAAAACTAGATTTGAATTTCACCATTTCTAGAATCATTGACAAAATTGGGGGATCTTCCTAAATGTTCCAAACTCATCAAAATATTAGCAAAGTTTTTCAAATATCTTTTAATCTTGTATTTATGAAGGTTGTCATCAAAGGATATCAGATCCTTTCACAAAAAGCCAAGGAGATCAAGATCATCACTCAAGACCTTAATCATAGGGATAAATCTCTTCCTATTAGGTCTTCATCAAGAAAAATTTACTTTGATCATTACTTTAATTCCTCAATTTTCAGACAATATCAAGTGAAGATCAAATCTTGTTCACTCTATTCAACAAAGGCTTGAATTACTTTTAATGCCAGTGTGGACGATGCTACATTACATCAAATTATCTTAGCAAGAAGGTTGAAGTATAATAAGGCAAGAGATACCTTATCAAGACAAAACTTGTCATTCACTATAAGAACAAGAAACAATGAAAAACAATTCTTGGCCTAATTGTTTTAATGGTGCCGATAATGGAAATTATGGAAACAATGGTAAAATTGGTGGAGACAATAGAAACAATGGTAACAATGATGAAAACAATGGTAACAATATCAGAAACAATGGTAACAATGGTGGAAATAATGAAAAGCATAATCATTCTCATCAAGATGAAGAAGCCACAAAATAAAGAGTCAATGAATCAGTGCAAGACCCCTTATTTATTAAAGTGATGGAAAAGATCTTAGAAAGAAATAAGGAGAGGTATTTCTTGAATCTAGCATAGTCATGGGTCAAACTCCCTCATCATTATGATACTGAAAAATTTAAAATATATGAGGAGGAATAAAACCCTATAGGAGTCTTGAACAAGCCACTAAAATTCTTTCAAACTCAATTGGATAATATAAAGAAAGAAGCATCTCCTAAACCATTCTCCATTGAAGCCATTTGTCTTTTTCCTTTTGATAGGGATCTCTTCATGATCTACCATTTCCTTAAAATGTGGTGTTTCTTACGTATGATAAATATATGGGCGTAATGGACCCACAAGAACACTTAAGGGAATTTTACACACTAAGCATGGAATTTATGCATGAACCTACTTACTTGATGAGATTATTCCCTATAAGTCTTGGTGGGCAAGAAATGGAGTGGTTTTCAAAATTACCTCCTAGTATCAAAATGTGTGAAGAGTTGGCTTCCAAATTCTTTACTCACTACTCGTATAACATCAAGTGTGAAGTCACCATGCTAGACTTATGTAATACCAAACAACATAATGGTGAAGCATTCCTAAGCTTTTTGCAAAGATGGAAGAGAGTTTTTGCTAGATATCCCAGAAGTGTACCAAACAAAGAAAAAGTGGACGTAGTTATAAAGAGCTTAACCTTAGAGATGAATTTTTGGTTACAAATTTAATGTCCTCCAACATTTGATAAGGTTATTGAAAATGGAATCAAGATATAAGAAGTTTTAATAAGGAAAGGAGAGCTAAGATTTTACAAGGATAACAAAGGTTTCTTTAACAACAGCAACAATGGGAAACCTAGATTATGGTTAAAGAATACCAATAAGAACCTTGTTAATGATGGAGTAGTGGATGCTAATAATCTCAAAGCCAAGCATTTCAATATGGAAAGAAGATCTTCTTCTATTCAATACAATAATATTAATCAAACATCCAAGGCTCCTTTCAATAACAACAAAAATCACAATGATCAAGGGAGAAACAAACCTAAACCAAGCTTCATGTCTCAATTCACATCATCAAACCCAAGGAAGAAATTTACCGTGTTGTGTGAACCACTTGAGGATTCCCTAGAAACTCTAATTACAAATAAAATCATCACTTTACCAGAGTCTAGACTATATGAGCCTCAACTTAAACCAAGTTGGTGGAATGATTCACATCATTGTGAATATCATCGGAACAATGGTCATACTACCAATAATTTTATGAAATTTAAACATGTAATTCAAGATTTAATTGATGATAGAATAATCGATATTTGAGGGGCCTAAAAACAACGAATATCACATGGCCTTCAAAACTCCTTTCTTAAATCATAAGGAAGGTGATTCATCCAACACAAATTAAAATAATCAGAAAGGGAGTAATAAGGATAAATTTTCTCATACAAGCTATGACAACATGATCAATTCCTTATCATGTTTTGAAAATATCATCAATTTTGTGGTGGTAAAAGATAAATGAGAAAAGGAATCATCTAATGTCATCACAAGGGGGAAAGCTTCAAAAGTAACCTTAATAGGAACATCTACCAAGATCAGCACGACTTGTTTTCCATCATCTTCATCAAGGAAATATAATTTTGTAGATCAATTTATCAAAACTCTGACTCAAATTTCTATTTTGGAGTTGTTGAAAATATCACCCTCACAGAAATAAATCCTAGAGAAATCTTGGGTTGATACAATAGTTCCCATGAATTTGGATGTAAATCGGTTTAAAACCATGGTTGGTCATCTTGTAGCTCTTCATTTTTTTTCCTTTTCTAAATAAGATGACATGTCTCTTAATCATCCTCAAAATATTTTTTTGCTGATGCAAGAGCATCTTGGGTCCTTGGCAATCCTTCTCAACCAAAAAGATATTTGTTTTCTTGTTTAGTTTGTTTAGAGGTTGATCGGCAAGTACTCTATTGATCAAGCCTCTCGCTTGGTAATGCTTGTTCTGAGTTGGTTTCTGTTTCTCACAATCTATCACTCGGGCATGCTTGTTTATGTTTCTTGGGTTTTGTTTCTCGGGCATGCTTGATTGTTTCTTGTTTCTTGGGTTTCTCTTCTAACACTCGGGTTTGTTTCCTATTGCTCGGGGTGTTATTTTCCCAAGTCACTCTGCTGCTTGGTCAAACTTTGCTTGAGATGTTTATTTTGGAGCTAGATATGGTGGCCAACTTCTTCATTTAATTTTCGTGGCTTAATTGATTTGGGGTCTCTCATTCAGATCTTTGTGGAGCTAAATTTGGGTCTATCTTATGGATTTGAGCGTCGACCTCTCTTGGTGGACTCTTGTATATAATTGTTTCCATGTTCTTAGTTTTGGGAGCAGTTTTAGAATAGGATTGGGATATCAGATTATAATAGAAGATTATCTATTGAGATATTGTAAGGAAGGTCTATGACCTCGCATACATATGAACATCAATTTGTAATTCATTGAATGTATATGGCCCAAAATGGGAAGGCCTTACATCCTGACATGTAATGAGTTTGATCAATTAATGAAAAGGATCTCTGTTTTTTCTTCTCTCACTGTGTTGTTTTGGCTTCCGCATTGTGTCTGCAAGTTGGTTTGGTAGTTGGGAGAGCCTTTGGACCCACTTCCCTACCTGCCTTGCACCAGGTGGTATCAGATCATTGGTGAGATCTAAAATCCTTCTTGTAAAATTTAACCCTAGTTGGTGATATTGTTGTGGGCTAGTAGATTACGATCTGACCTATAATTGCAGAGGGATTCAAGATGGTTCATGGGAGAGGAAATGCAGATTCAGTTATAGCTGATATGCTTAGACAGATGGTTGCTATATTGGAAGTTGTTGAAACATCCTAGCGCAGAGGAAGACATCTTGAGGATGTTAGTGATGATGAATTAGAAGAGGTTCAAGGTGAAGCTACACCTACACCTATGATGAATCAGGAAGAAGAGAGATTCCTACGAGCTTTGACAAGTTTGAAATCTACATCTCAGTTTAATCCTCCTGAGTATAGTGGAAAACTAGATTCTGATGAATTGATTGATTGGATAAATGAGATGGAAAAGTATTTTGAATATGAGAATGTATTAGAGGATAAGAAGGTGAAGATTGCAAGCACAAAACTGAAAGGTCACGCATCCTTATGGTGGGAACATTTGCAATTGGATCGAAAGAAGAAAGGTAAAGAAAAAATCAAGGTAATGCATAAGATGGTAAACAAATTGAAAGGCAAGTTTCTACCTTGTGATTATCAAATTAGCATGATTAGGAGAATGCAAAGTTTGAAGGAGAAGGACATATCTATAAAAGAATATACTGAATAATTCTACAGATTGGACATCCGATCTGGACATGTTAAAGATGAGGTGGAAATAGTAGAAAGATACCTAAATGGATTGAGAATTTCCATACAAGATGATATCAGTTTGGTCAAGATGGAAAGCATTAAGGAGGCATACCAGTTTGCCCTAAAAGGTGAGGAAAAGTTGAACAAAGACAAAGAGGCAGATGTGGTAGATTTCCTAGAGGAAGAGGTAGATCTCGTGGTGAAAATAGTATATCTAAATCAGAAAATTCAATTTTAGACACATCTCAAGACAAAGGAAAGACTGAATGGAAAGGTGGAATTTCATACTAAGGAAGAGGAAATTACTCCAGAGGTGGTTATGGCAGAAATGGATTCCAAGTAACTTGTTACAATTGTGGAGAGGAAGGACATAAATCCTTTGAAATTACACATGCAAGAACGAAAGGTAGTAGTAACAAAAATGCATTGGTGCAAGAGGAGTCACCAAATGAAGCTGAGAAGGAAGGAAATCTCATGATCCAAAGGATATTATGGAGTGAGAAAGATAAGCAAGATCATGTTAGGAAAATTTTGTTCAAGACCAGATGTAGAGTTGCAAACAAAGTTTGGAAGGTAATTATTGATAGTAGAAGCTCAGAGAATCTGGCATCTGAGGAAAGGGTTACAAAATTGTAGTTGGAAAGGATGAAACATCTGAATCCCTATCATATCTCATGGATCAAGGATGAGCATACATTAATGGTGAGTGAACAATGTTTTGTGAATCTGAAAATTGGAAAATACTATGATAAGGTGTTGTGTGATATTATGCCTATGGATTGTTGTCATATTTTGTTGGGTAGACCTTGGAAATATGATAGACATGCTATACATGAGGGAAGATTGAATAGATATTCTATTTGGGTTGATAGAAAGAAGCAAGTTTTGTTACCTTTGGTTGAAGAATCTGTTCATGAGATATGTACATCTGTGAAAGTTTGTCTGATGGAAGGTACACAATTTGTTAAGGATTTGAAAAGAAATGATATTTGATATGCTTTGATTCCTAACAAACTGAGTAAGAATATAGAAGATGGCATTCCTGTAGAAGTTAAAAAGTTACTCACTGAGTACAAGGAGATAATTTTAGATAATGTACCTAATGGTTTTCCACCAATGAGAGATATCATAGGTTAACACCAGCTAAGAATGAAGAGCTTAATCGATAATTTCATGAATTGTTAAACAAAGGTTTGATCTGAGAAAGTTTGATTCCATGTGCAGTACCCATTGTATTAGCAACTAAGAAGAATGGATAATGGAGAATGTGCACTGATTCCAGAGAAATTAATAAGGTCACAATGGAGTATAGGTTTCCTATACTGAGAACGGATGATATAATGGATTGTTTGAGTAGAGCAAGATATTTTACCAAAATTTATTTGAAGAGTGGATACCATCAGATCAAAATCAGAGAAGGTGATGAATGGAAGACTGCTTTCAAGACAAAGGAAGGTTTGTATGAGTGGTTGGTTATGCCTTTTGGTTTAACTAATGCACCGAGTACATTTATGAGGTTAATGAATGAAGTATTGAAGAAATTTTTGAATAAATGTGTGATTATATACTTGGATGATATTTTGATATCCAGTAAGACTAGAGAAGAGCATTTGATGCATATAAGACAAGTGTTGTAGAGATTGAAAGAGGAAAAGTTGTTGATAAATCTGCAAAAGTGTTCCTTCATGAAAGAAGATCTTGTGTATTTAGGTTTTGTGATTCTAGCTGATGGTTTGAAGAAGGATCTTGAGAAGGTTAAAGCTATACTTAATTGGCCTACACCTGAGAATGTCATTGAGGTAAGATCATTTCATGGATTAGCAAGTTTTTACAGGAAATTTATCATAAATTTCAGTTCTATTTGTAATGCTATGACTGAAACAATGAGAGGAAACAAAAGATAATTCAAATGGACACATGGAGTTGATAAGAGTTTTGAAGCTTTGAAGCTTAAGGTTGTTGAATTACCTATGTTAGCATTACCTGACTTCAATAAGGTATTTCAACTAGAATGTGATGCAAGTGGAAGTGTAATTGGAGGTGTATTGACTCAAGAAGGTAAACCTATTGCTTTCTTTAGTGAAAATTTGAATGATGCAAAGAGGAAATATTTTGTCTATGATCAAGAGTTCTATGCTATTGTTCAAGCTATGAAGAAATGGAGACATTACTTGATGCCAAATGAATTTGTGTTGTATACTGATCATAAGGATTTACAATATTTGGGTAGTCAAAATAAGTTGAATTAGAGACATATGAAATGGGGAGACTATTTGCAGAGTTTCACATTTGTGATTAAGTATAAGAGTGGAGTTTCTACCTGAGTTGTTGATGCATTGAGTAGAAGATCTTTGTTGACTGAAATGAGAATTGAGGTTCTTGGTTTTGATGACATGAAGCATTTGTATGAAAGTGATCCTGATTTTTCAGATCAATGGAAAGTGTGCAGAGCACCTAATTCAAATCAATCAAGTAAGTATGAAGATTATTTCATTCAGGAAGATATGTTGTTCAAAGGTATTCAGTTGTGTATACTGAGAGGTTCAATAAGAACTAATCTAATAAAGGAGAAACATAGTAGTGGATTGGCTAGACATTTTGGTATTGATAAAAATTTGAGTTTGCTGAAGGAAAGGTATTTTTGGCCTTAGTTGTATAAGGATATTCAAAAATTTGTGAAAATTTGTGGATTTTGTCAAGTTGCAAAAGGAGTGAATCAGAATACTGGTTTGTATACACCAATTATTGTTCCTGAGAAACCTTGGAGTGATATCAGCATGGATTTTGTTCTTGGCTTACCTAGGACAACAAGAGGTGATTCTATATTTGTTGTTGTGGATAGATTTTCTAAGATGACACATTTCATACCATGTAAGAAAAAATCAGATGTAGTACATATAGAAAATATTTTCTTTAAGAAGATTTTTAGATTGCATGGATTACTGAGGAGTATTATCTCTGACTGAGACAGTAAGTTTGTTAGCTATTTTTTGAGAACACTTTGGAAGAATTTGGATACTGAGTTGAAGTTTAGTTCTATGTTTCACCCACAGACTCGTGCACAAACAGAAGTTGTAAACTGAATTTGAAGAGTTTGCATACAATAGTTCAGTAAATAGAAGTACTGGAAAGAAACCTTTTGAGATTGTTCATGGTAGACAACCAAGAGGTATATCAGACTTGAGAGATAATTTTGGATAAGAGAAAAGAAGTGTTGAAGAAGAATAACTTTCTAAGTTCATGAAGACATTGTGTGAAGATGTAAAATAGAAGTTGGAGAAAAGTAATCAGAAATACAAGGATAGTACGGAAAGATCAAGAAGACATAAAACATTTGAATTTGGTGATGCAGTAATGGTTCATCTGAAGAAAGGAAGATTTCCTATGGAAACATATGGTAAATTGAAGATGAAGAAATTTGGTCCTTGCAGAATACTGAGAAGACTTGACAGTGGAAATGCTTATGAAGTGGAATTACCTGATGACATGGATATATCACCTATATTCAACATTTCAGACTTGTATGAATATCATGAACCTGATGAAGAAGTAATAGTACCAAGTGATTATCCTAAGAAGTAGATAGAGGAAGTTGAGAAGATTTTGAAATAGAGAGTTGGCAGAAGTACAAGAGGAAAAGAATACATGGAGTATCTGGTAAAATGGAAGAACAGACCACTTGAGGACTCATCTTGGATTTCTCAATCTAAGTTGGATTCATTTCAGATTGGACCTGATACATGTTTGGGGGAATCATTTCTTGTGACACCAAGTGTCTGATGCAGAAGCATCTTGGGTCCTTGGCAATCCTGATCAACCAAAAAGATGTTTGTTTTGTGCTTTAATTTTTTTAGAGACTGCTCGGGAAGTACTATGTTGCTCAGGTCTATCGCTCGATAATGCTTTTTTTGAGTTGGTTTCTTTTTCTTGGGTTCTGTCAATTGGGCATGATTTTTTATGTTTCTCAGGTTTTGTTGCTCATGCATGCTTGATTTTTTCATGTTGCCCAGGTTTGTCTTCTAACGCTCGGGTTTGTTTCCTATTGCTCAGGGTGTTCTTTGCCCGAGTCACTCTATTGCTTGGTCAACCTTTGCCTGAGATGTTTATTTTGGAGTTGGATCTGGTGGTCGACTTCTTCATTTAATTTTCGTGGCTTAATTGATTTGGGGTCTCTCATTGGGATATGTATGGACCTAACTCTGGGTCTCTCTTATGGATTTGAGTGCCAACTCTCTTGGTGGACTCTTGTATATAATTGTTTCTATGTTATTTGTTTTGGGAGGATTTTTAGAATAGGATTGGGATATCAAATTGTAATAGAAGATTATCTATTGAGATATTGTAAGTCAGGTTTGTGACCTCACATGTATGAAGATCAATTTGTAATCCATTGAATGTATATGGCCCAAACCGGGAAGGCCTTACAGCCTGACATGTAATGAGTTTGATAAATTAATGAAAAGGATCTCTGTTGTTTCTTCTCTCACTGTGTTTTTGTGGCTTTCGCATTGTGTCTGCAAGCTGGTTTGGTAGTTAGGAGAGACTTTGGACCCATTTCCCTATCTACCTTATGCCAGTTGCATATCAAATTCTTGATACATAAGCATCGTGTCAAAAGAATCTTAATTGGTGGAGGTGTCAGTTTGAACATATGCACATTGAGTCTAGTCAAAACCTTAGGATATTCAGAAAATGTTGTGGATCCTAAAAGAAAGATAACAATCAAGGATTATGATGATGAAGAAAGATCTTCAAAAGGGATGGTTATTTTTCCTATCAGAGTGGGGATCATTCAAAAATAAATAGTTTGTCAAGTCCTAGATCTGAAATTGACCTAAAATATTTTGTTGGGAAGGCCTTGGATCCATGAAATGTAGGAAGTGACTTCTACTTATCACCAATGTATAAAAAAATCCATACATGGGCTAGGAAATAACCATCAGTGGAGACTCAAATCCCTTTCAATACTATAATAATATTAAACCAGGGACAAACTCTTTTGTACCACATAACAGTGAAAGTCCTACTTTAGAAGCATCTCAAGAAAAAGACAAAGAAGATATCCCAAGTGTGAATTCAAGTTCAAACATTAAAGAAGGATAAAAAGACATTTCAAAGGATCAACATAGTACTTCAAGTGACAAAGAGGCAATTCCTTCTTCATCTAACAAAGGGAAAGAGAAAGTAGGTTTTGTGGAGACAAATGAAGAAAGTTTAAATTCTTCAAATTCAAGTTCTTATATCCAAGAGGAAAAGACATCAAAATCTTCTGAAGGTGGAAAATAAAAGGAAAGATTAACACAACATGAAAAAATGCATAATATGATGAAGAATTTTGAAAAGCAATGAAAATTGCATCAAAAGGTGATAGGAGAATATTCCTTATCAATGAAAGACATTCCTACTTCCCTTAGATCTCATGGTAAACCACAATATATAATGAGAGATTTTTAAGGCCTAGAAATGATTTAAATAAAGAAGATAATGAGATCCTAAATTGGCTTTATAAAGAGGAAGATGAAGAAAATTCAGACAAAAGAGTCCAACACATCAGTATTCGCACACATCAATATAGAAAAGGGTATAAAATTATGAAAAATATGGGATATCAAGGAATGGGGCCCATTGGGAGAAGAAAGAAAGGATTTTTTTAAACTATAGAAGCCCAATGGAGATTAAGAAAGGAGAAATTGGGATTGGGATATTTTGAACCAAGCTCTAGTCAAAAGAAAACTATTTATTATGAACAAATAAATAATTTAAACTCTCATAGTGATGATGACCCAACTAAGTGGGAGTGGGAATCTATGTCAAAAGAGTCATGTCATGAAAAATAAATTGATTTTTTTCATTCTTATGCACAAGTACAAAATGAGGAATTGGGTTCAAATCAGGAAGCCTCAAGTTCAAACACTCAAATTTCTAACCCATAATGGGTAGGTGAGCCATAAGTGCTTTCATTTTTAGGAGGATATATTGTTATATTTAATCTACAATATTTGTATTCACAAATAACCGAAGAGGACTCTAGTGAGGAGGATTTTGACCCAACCTCTATGGATCATTTAGAAGAGGCACATGTTATAGACCTAAACGATACAATGTACGAGTCTTATAAAAAAATCATGACCCTAAATCATATGAACCTAAATGAATTTGACTCTTTATCACTTATACACCTTGAATTTATTGATTGGGATCAATTGGAACCAAATGACTTACCCACTTACCAAGATGAACAATCTTTGGCCTTGTACATAAATGTGGTTGAACCCTCTTCCATAAATAAAATCTATCAAGGAGAAATAAGGTGGGGGAGTGTCCAATCTCTTATTCAAAAAAGAAAAGGAAAGAATAAAGAAAAAATAAAAAGGTCTAGTGGTGAAAACCATAATGTGGCAGTATTAGACCTAGAAAAAGTAAAAATAAAGGATGTTTTCGAATGTGAAAAACCAACTATGGAACCTAAGGAAGAGAGATTGGATACTTTACCAGAGAAATATGAAGAATGGTTGCCTATATTTATTTAACCCACATAAAATTGAACATCGACACAAAATCAGAGCCCAAGGTCATAAATCTTGTAGCATCATTAACACCAGAAGAAAGACAAAAATTCATTGAATTATTCAAAAAGAAACAAGTCAATTTTTCATGGTCCTATGTTGATATGTTGGGCATAGATTTGGATCTTATCATGCATCATTTGAACATAAAACCAAGAGATAAAATGATCAAATGAAAACTAAGAAAAATGCATCCTCACATTGCATTACTAGTGAAGGCAAAATTGGAAAAATTGTTGAAAGTTGGTTTTGTAAGAACTATTGCCTATGTCAAATGGATATCGATATAGTACCAGTTTCCAAGTTAGATAAATCAATCAGAGTATGTACATATTTTAGATATCTTAACCTAGCATGCCCAAAGATGACTTTCCATTACCAAGCATTGATGTTATAGTAGAATTAACAACAGGACATTCTATGTTCTCCCTGTTGGATGGATTCAGTGGATAAATATATCTCCTAAGTACCAAGACAAGACTTATTTTACATGTGCTTTGGGTACCTTTTGTTGGAACGTGATGCCCTTCAGTCTCAAAAACATCGAAGCAACCTACCAGAGAGCCATGACTACAATTTTTCATGATATGATGCACAAGTTCCTAGAAGATTATCTTGATGACATCTTGGCTAAATCTCACACAAGGAAAGAACATTTACCAATTTTGGAGAAAATTTTTACAAGGCTGGAGAAATTCAAAGTAATATTAAATCCCAAAAAGTGTGCATTTGGTGTACAATCAGGAAAGTTACTTGGCTACATAGTATCTGCAAAATGGCATTGAGGTTGATCCTAAAAAAGTTAAGGCAATCATGGAGATGGGGGAACCAAGGAAAATAATTCAAATGAGATCACTCCAAGGATGGAAAAAATCCATAAGAAGATTCATTTCTCAATTAGCTGAAAAATGTCACTCATTTACTTAACTCCTTCATAAGGACACAATATTCAACTGGGTTAATCAGTGTGAAGAAGCCTTCACCCTTTTAAAATGCTTGATGAATTTTCCTATATTGATGCCACCTATTCCAAGAAATCCTTTACTCCTGCACATTTTGGTGAAATATCATTCATTAGGTGCTTTATTAGGCCAAGAAGATGAAAAGGGGAAAGAAAAGGTAATTTACTACATCAGAAGGACCTTGGTCAAGTATGAGATAAATTAAAATTTCATTGAAAAATCATGCCTAGCATTAGTTTTTGCTTCACAAAAACTGTCATTACATGTTGGCACATTTAATATTAGACTTATAGCTAAGATTGACCCTTTGAAATATCTACTTAGAAAAACATCCCTAACGGGAAGATTGGAAAAATGGGTCATGGTGTTGAGTGAATTTGACATTGAATATGTGGATTGAAGATAAATAAAAGATCAATTCATCATTGATAAATTAGCGGAAGCTTCGTTGATAGATGATCAACCAATCTAGATAGAACTCCCTACTTTAGAGATAAGAAATGTTGAGGCTAAAACATGGAAGCTCTACTTTGACAGATCCTATACACAGCATGGCTCAGGGGTATGCATTTTACTAATCACACCTCAAGGATATACTATTCCAAATTCATACAAACTTCTTTTTCCATGCACAAATAATATACTTGAGTATGGAGCACTTGTTATAGGTCTAAAAATAGCTTTAGAATGGAAAGTTTTAGAACTACAAGTGTATGGTGAATCTCAACTTGTAATAAATCAAATCAATGATGACTACCAAACAAAAGATGACAAGTTGATGCCTTACAAAAATATAATAGATGATTTGAAGAACTATCTTTCTTTGATAACACTTGAACAAATACCAAGGGAGAAAAACAAAGCAATTGATGCCATGGAAACATTTTCTTCTCTTTTACAAATACCGGATCAAAGTTCACAATATGAATTCTTGGTGGAAGAGTTGGCACAACCCGCATTTAACCTTCCTGATTCTCAAATCATTTTTTTGTTAATTGGACATGACTCTCCATGGTATGGTCCTATTTTTACCTACCTAAAAGATAATATCTTACCCAAGGACCAATCTAGATACCAAAAAAGAAAATTTATCTAAAAAACCTCAAGATATACCCTTATAGCCAAAACATTGTATTGTAAAGGTCTTGACAAAACACTTCTTAGATGTCTACAGAGGGAGGATTCAGAAACCTCTTTACAAGATATCCACAATGGAATTTGTAGGTCACATTTGAGTGGGTTTTCTTTAGCAAAGAAACTTCTTACGATGGGGTATTATTGGCCCATTATGGAAAAAGATGCTTGTCAATTTGTGAAGATATGTCAAAAGTGCCAATAACGTGAAAATATGATACATGTGCCAACTCAAGAGTTGTATCCTCTGACCACATCTTAGCCCTTTTATCAATGTGGTTTTGACTTAATAGGCATGATATATCCACCTTCATCTAATGGTTACAAGTTCATAATAACTGTAACTGGATATTTTACTAAATGGGTGGAAGGTGTGTCTTTCACAACTGCAACTGGGAAACAAATCTCTATGTTCAATTTGAACCACATCACTTTTCGATATGGTATCCCACATGCCATAATCATAGACAATGGAAAGAAGTTTAAGAATAAGGATATTGATGAATTGTGTGTAAAATTCTACATCATACACCATTCTTCTTCAATTTACTGTCCTCAAGGAAATGGTCAGGATGAGACCTCAAACAAAAATATCCTTAAAATATTGAAGAAAATAGTGGATAAATCAGGAAGAGATTGGAACATTCAATTGAATCTGGCATTATGGGCCTACAAAACAAGCATCTAAACACCCACTAAAGAAACACCTTTTTCATTGGTTTATGGGGCTGAAGAAGTTTTTCCTTTAGAAGTGGAAATCACATCACTAAGAGTCTCATTGCATGGGTTATTGACAGAAGAAGATTATAGAGTCGTTGGGCTAAAAAAATTGGAGTTACTTGAAGAACACCAAACTCAAGCGCTTGATCATATCAAGGTATACCAAAAATAAATGTCAATAAATTATAACAAGAAGTTCAAACCTAGAGAATTTCAAGTAGGAGATTTAGTCCTCAGAGAGAATCCAAGAAACCAAGCAAAAAGATAAAATAAAGGAAAATTTGAGGCAAATTGGCTAGGACCTTTTGTTATAACATATTCCTATGGAACATGAACCTATAGAATTAGCCAATTGTGAGGGAGAGGAATTTCAAGAAACTATCAATAGCATCCACTTAAAGAGGTTTTATACCTAAATCAAATGAAAGTGTAGAAGATGAAAGTGTATTAGACAAGAGTATCAAATGAGACAACATCAATTTATGTACAGTGAAAAGATATTCTTAAAAAATTCAAAAATAGTGAAAAGAGATCCTGAAAAAATTTAGAAACAATGAAAAGTGATCCTGAAAAAATTCAAAAAAGGGTGAAAAGAGATCCTAAAAAAAAATTCAAAAATAATGAAAAAGAGATCTTGAAAAAAAAATCAAAACCAGTGAAAAGAGATCCTGAAAAAATTCAAAAACAACAAAAAGAGATCCTGAAGAAATCCAAAAATAGTAGAAAAAAACATTGAAGAAAGCAAAAACATTTGGAAAAAGTCCTAAAAAATTTTATTATCCTAGTGAAAAGTTGGTAAGCAAGTGCCTCGATAATACAAAAAAATCAAAAATACAAAAAAAATCAAAAAATTTGAAAAAATATAAAAAAGAAAAAAAAAAAAGAGAAAAAGTGCCTTGGTGAAAACCTAGTTAATAGGCGCCTTGGTAGTAAAAAAAAGTAGATAAAAGAGGAAAAGTGCAATAAATCCAAGTACTAAAAACCTGGTAAATAAGTGTTGGTTGCCTTAAGTCCATTTGCATCTACATTGTCTGCCATCATTGTATATATCCTTGCATCCATCATTTGTGCATAGTCATAATAAAGTCTCAGAGTTGCATTTTCATATACCAAGCTTTCATCATGATTTTGAAATTTTCCTAAGTCCAAAATATTTCTATCCAACTGGGGGTACAATCCAAAATCTATGAGCTCATCAAGCCAGACCCAATTGACACAAATCAGTGCATCAGACCAAAATCATGACACTTGAACCCTTTGATTTATATCAAATTTCAAACATTCCAATTTGATTGAGATTCAACATCACACCAATCTCCAACATCAAATCTGATCAAAACCTTAACCAGGATTAAAAACTTGAATAAAGATCAAAATGGATGAAGTTCTTCTGAAATATGGATCCACAAACAAAAGAAATATTATTTCGGTGTGTTAATTGATTTTTCAAATCATTTAATTTTATAAATCAATGATGTCTTTGATGAGATAAGAAATGATGGAGGTGTGACATTTTCTTGATTTCTGTGTGTCTTCTTGTAAGATTGATTCATAGAAGTATGTAAACTCGTCTAATCACATGATCATCAAAGAATCATTGAGGACATTTTCATATGGAAGGAACCAAATCTCTGTCTGTTAAAGAAAATAGATACCTTGTGCATTTAGATCTTCCATGTCTTAATGCCAAAATCCACTTGCAACATTGAATCTGATGAAAGCGGTATTCATACTCCCATGGTCAAACTAGTGAGAGTTGTATCAACTTAATTATTGAAATATCAAGGAAGAAGGTATTCATATCATCATGGTTGAATCTAACCAGTGAGGATTATACCAACTTCAGGTTCCTAAAAATCTCAATGATGAAAAATAAAATAGCATTACCAAATGATAAGTGACAATACTTGCATCTTGCATTTAATCATAGATTAGCCTTGCATTTTTTAGTTAAGGTGATTTTCTCTAAGAAATGCATCTTAGTTATAGGTTTTTCCTTAAAAAGGGGGGTGAATCAATCATGGTTACTACATCAAAATCTTCTTAAGATAGAGTATATGTAATTTGGCAAAAATATCTTGCATATTCATATTGATTCATTTCATTATCATTTTGCATCATTAAATTCTAGGGTGCATTGCATTAGAATCATTATCCAATTTTCATTGCATTTTATGTAGTGTCATTAAGTTCATTAAATTTCATAGCATAAAATCATAAACATGTCATTAATCACATCATTAGCATCATTGTATTCATTATTCATCTAAAAATGCATTCATTCATTAAGCATTAAGTCATTAGAAATCAAACTACATCATTACATCATATAAGTAAGCAATTCACCTAGTATCATTTAATTATCATTAAATTGCATACATACAAAATTGCATTAAAAAGTACAAAAAAATAGATAAGATCATGTAGAAATGCATCATACATCTCATAAAAATCTCTAAAAATCCAATATATAATGATATCATAAGAAGGAATACATCAAATCTGAATACACCAAGTGTGATAATATCATCATAATCTGAAGTACATCATCAAAATGGGTATCACGTATATCACAAAGGTACATCAAAATATACATATTCCAAAAATGATTAGTAAGGGGCAGCACCTATCATTGACCACCCCCTGTACCTATACCTATATTTGTATCTAAAGGAGGAACCTAAGTCGAAACTAGTAGTAGAGTAGGATCACTGCCAAACCGATCCATAAATGCAGCCAAAGTTGAACTAACCTTAGCCATCTCACCCTGCATAGCTACCATACCTTCCTATAAAGCTTGTATCTCCTGGCTAGGAGGAATAGAAGGAACTAATGGAGTAGAAAATACCACTAAAACCTCTTGAACAAATGGCATATCAAGAATAGCTAGACCATCATGCATACCTTCTTGTCGACCTCTATGGGTCCAACCCTGTGATAAAATAGGATTAGTCGCCTGTCTATGAGGAACCTATCTCTAAGGAATAGTAACTCCTCTTCCTCTCATCCTAACTTGACCACTACCAAACCCACTTCTATATGGCCTAGCACCATGATCATCCTCATGTCCAATGAGTCTCATTCCACCTCTTCCATGAACAAGAATAGGAATAGCACTACTACTGACATCATGAGATACTCTACATGTCAATAATATTCCACCTGATAACCTACCCATTGATGCTTGAACAGCTCTGCCACCTTGAGGAATAAATAATCTACCTCCTCAAACATGGACTTGTCTCTATCTATGGTATCCTCCCTAGTCATCATCCTCATCATCATCATCATCATCATCATCATCTAAATCTGAATCTGGATCATCAATATCAAGAACTGGATCTGCAAGATCTGTAAAATGAGGAAACTCATGATGATTGTACCACTAAGTATACTAAGGAGTAACTCTTGCATCCTCAATATCCTCTCGATAATCCCATTGCATCATTCAAAGGCCTATAACCTCAAGTCTCGCAGCCACAATGATTGTTTTGCTTGTACTTGAGCATAATGATCTAAACCCTGAGATAAACTGTGAGTGGGGCCAAACTGTCTCAAAACTCTCAAAAATAAGAATCTCTCAAAAATAAAGATAGTACGACCAATAAACCATCAAGAAGTGAATAATTATAGCATCTCATCATCATACTCAATCCATCCCTCGCAACCAAGATATGGTCTCCAACATACCTCATCTAGGCCATCCAACATCCTCCTCTAATACTCCAACTTTCCCAACCGAGGTTGGGCAATAAATCCCCAATAAGAAAAAATATAGGGATAACTTAAGGATGGATCCTATCTACCATAGGCCTCACCATGGGAAGATGCTCCCAAACCCACAACTATAATAAAACTACTCCTATAGATAATGAAGCACTATAACGATAAAAAATGTGTTGTACACCATGATACAGATGAGAAAGCAAGCAAGATCCCCACACCAATCTTCAAGGTTGAGAAATCATATCCTCCATAATCCTACCCCAACCAACTGCAAATACATGACCACACCTGTCTAACATCAAGAATCCTTCTATCAAAGCTGCAAGCATGGAAGGAAGAGAGACATATAACTGGTGCATCTTCTCCCATTGAATGCCTCATCACCAATGGAATCATCACCAAATACTCACCTACATGCAGCTCCATCATATACAAAGTTGTAATAAAATAGTCTTGCCCATAATAAGAATATGCAGTAATCTGTATACATCCTCTGGGTAATATTCATCTCACCCATCGGTAAGTGGAAGTTGTTATGGTCAGAGTGGCACCACTCTGCTAAAGAAGTCAATAAAGCTCAATTCACTCAAAACAGAGGTATCTTCATAAGGTATCCTAATCCACTTAACTTAATCACACTTTTCATGAGAAGAAAAGTCTCAAATCATATCTAATGGTCAAGGATAGATACCTTGGACCATCAATTTCCCAAATGGAACCTAGTTTCATCAAAATGCAATCAATCAATCAAAGGCATCAATTTTATCATCTAAAGTTAGTCAACCTAATCAATCAATCATTGATAGGGTTTTCCTTCTTGAGTTATCTTGACTCAACACTAGGCCTCCAAGGACCCTCTAGGGCTTCTCTCAAACCACAAACCACAAGGTGGAGCACTAAGTTCTCCTAACCCCGAAACCAGGAACTTCCCTACCAATTTAGCTTCCAGCCTACACTGAATCTACAAGGGAAGATTCCCCAAATCCTTTACAATTTCTTCACAGAAGAAAATAGGGTTGTGAACATCATCTAAAAGGTTAAATAAATCTATTCACGATATTCTTTATTCTATAATTTTCCTTCTACCATTCAAACTCCTAGAAACTAGGGAATGTCCTATGGTCTTCATATAGCCCTATCCAAGCTCCTTTTTCTCCATTAACTTTCTAACTTCCCAAAGAATTCCCAAAAATAAATTTTGATCTAGATACCCTTTTATAGAGACTTACAGGATTTCTAGGGTTTTAGTGTCCTGAGCCCTCCATACAGTACCTTTAAACACTTAGGATCGAGTCCTTAAATATAGGGTTGTTAGGCCAATTTGTTGCATTTCCTCTCAAAACCAAGTGAGTTTGTGACATTGGTCTCCATGATTTCTTTGGGAGTCTAAAACATTCCCACACACCATCCTCCAACCACTAGATTTCACATTTTAATCCAACCCTTCATGCTTTACTTCTCTGTTACTCTTTTGTCCCTAGCCGAGCTATAGCCAAGCTCACCTAGGAAAAGAGCTCAATATTCACCATCTCCACTTCTAATCCTAAAAAAAAGAAAAACACTATACAATGACTCTACCATTTCAACAAGGCACGGGTGTTTTCCATGGGTAGAAATGCCTAGGGAGCCATTTTCTATGTACAACCCTGTCTGGTCCAGAGAACACAGAGCAAGGATTTATTTTACATTCAATGCAAAAAAAAATATCTGAACTTAACTACTTAAAAAGAAAGGTAAATCAACTAGTAGTTCCTAATTATAATGAAATAGTAAGGAATTCAATCAATTAAACCAAGCTTCAGACAGAAATACACAAAAACAAAGTTGTTGTTCCTTCCAATTGCTTAATGAATTATGCCAAATGGTAGCCAACATAATTACATAGTATCCAAGGCTCATAAATATGTCTAGAAATCCAATTGTTACTGTCTGAACTGACCCATAACTACCTTTGGATGGTTTTTACAACTTTTGTAAAATGTTGTCAAGCAACATTTAAAAGTTACAAAGTTGCTTAAGCAACTTTTGCACTTTTTTATACATTTTTGCTCTCTTCTCATTTTAATAACTTGGTTTGACACCAGAAGGTCCTACAACATTTCCTAGGACCTTAAACACCTCAAAAATTTCCTTCTAATGACTTTTACTGCAAAACACACAAATTGACCCATTTTGGTTATCAAGACCTTGCAAACGTCAATTGGATCAAACCCACACACAACTTAACACACTTTCTCCTAGATCAAACAAAAATGATCCTAAACTTTCCTTAACATACTTAAATAACACTAAAATATTCATCACAACAAAAAGTAGGGCTTCTACTCTAGGTGCACATGCATCATTCTCCCCAAAAAAAAAAGAAGTTACATTGGATCAGGTTGGGATCTATACCCATCCTATGAAACTTTGTCTCCAACACTCAAGTAGCCTTTGAATATTCCTTACCTTTCCATTTAATCAGATAATCCATGTATACCTTATTCCTTGTCTTCTTAGCTACTCTGGAGCTAAAAATATTATCTACTTGTGGTCTTGGTGTGCTTGGTATCTTCAAAGCCTTTATCTCCTCTGCATCTTCTGAATGACTATGGTCTCCCTCTATAATTGGTCCTTTGTAAGACACTAAGTCTGCAACATTGAACACTAGGGAAAGTCCTATGTATGCAAGTAACTCTACCTTTTAAGCATTATTCCCATACTTTTATAGAATGGCACAAGGTCCTATCCTTCTCATATGAAGCTTGTGTTGGACACCCTTCTTCAATATTTCCTTGTTTAAGTGTACCATCACAAGGTCACCAACCTGGAATTAAACATCCTTTTTCCTATCATCCATCGTATTCTTTGTATGGGTAGTCCTATCCACCAAGGCTTGCTTTATTGTATCATGAACCTCCTTCATGAACTAAGAAAAGTCCTCTACATATCCACTCCTCTCTACACTACTCACTAGGTCTCTGAGCTCACATATACCTCTAGGATGGATCCCATAGACCACTTCAAAGGGACTCTTACCTGTATATTTGTTTATGGTATCATTGTAGGTAAAATCTTCTTGAGAAATAACTTGATCCTATTTCTATCCATATTGTTTGGTGAGACACCTTAAAAGGTTTCCCAAACTCCTATTAACCACCTCAATCTGTCCATCCATTTGTGGATGATATGCATAACCAAAAGAGATGTTGGTTCCAATCTTCTGTCACAAAGTCTTCCAAAAATGACTCATAAACTTGGAGTCTCTATCTGACACAATATTCAAGGGTAAACCATGAATCTAAACTACTCCCCTAAAGATAATATTTTCTATATAGCATGCATCATGGGTGATTTTACATGGCACAAAATGGTCCATCTTACTAAATATATCCACAATCACAAAGACACTATCCAACCTCTATTTTGTCCTAGGGAATCCAACCATAAGGTCCATACTAAGGCACTCCCATGGTCTATTTGGGATTGGAAGGGATTGATACAACCCTGCATTAGATGAAGTTCCTTTCTCCTTCTAATAGACAATACAAGTCTCCACCTACCTATGTATATCCCTATTCATTTTAGGCCAATAATAGTATCTTTTAACCAAATCTAAGGTCTTATTCACTCCAAAGTGTCCACTAATGGATCCATTATGTTTCTCATGGATTATGTTCTCTCTCATAGAACCTCTAGGCACATAGAGTTTCCCTCCCCCTAAAAAAAACCTTTTTGAAGAGTAAAATCAGAGTAGTCACCATGGAAATGATTTTTAAAGTCACTTCACACCTTATAGATAGCTGAGAAATCCTCATCTTCTGGACACAATTCTTATAAATTTTCTATGGCAATGATCCTTAATTGTAGTTCATGGACAATCAGAAACCTCCTACTCAGTGCATCTTCCACCTTTTTTTTTACCCCCTTCTTATGCTTAATTGTAAAAAAGTAGGCTTGGATATACTCCACCCACTTCATATTCGTGTGACTCAACTTGTCTTGTAAATTTAGGAAGCTTAAAGATTGATTGTCTGTGTAGACCACAAACTCCTTAGGAAGAAGGTAATGCATCCACTTAATTAAGGCTTGAACCAATGCATACAACTCTAGGTCATATGAAGATTAATTTATCTTTGCATCACTTAGTTTTTCACTATGAAAAACCATAGTTTTTCCTTCCTGAATTAATAATGCTCCTATAGTAGTATTACTGGAATCACACTCTACTGTAAATAACATCTCAAAGCTAGGAAGTGTCAAGATTGGTTGTGTTTCTATCTTCCTTTTCAAGGTCTCAAATCCATGGTTAGCTTGCTCATTCAACTCAAATTTAGTTTTCATACCCCCTTTAATGGTGTCTAAGGCAGGTGCACATATCTCACTGAATTGTCTAATGAACTTCCTATAGAACTATGCTAAATTATGGAAGCTCCTTACCTCTGTGGAAGACTTAGGTGTAGGCCAATTTATAATTTCTTCCACCCTACTAGTTTCCATTTTCAAATTCTCTTCTGAGATTACAAACCCAAGGTACACTAACTCTTGTTTCATGAACTCACACTTTTCTAGGTTGATCATCAACTTCTCCTCATGTAGTCTTTGTAGAACCTTTTTCAGATACTTAATGTGGTATTTTTTCATTTTGTTGAACACCAAGATATCATCTAGGTACCCCACAACCAACTTACCTATGAATTCCTTCAATACTTTGTTCATTATCCTCATAAAAGTGCTTGGGGCATTAGACAACCCTAATGGCATGACTAGCCACTTATAGAGGCCTTATGTGATTTTAAAGGTCATCTTCCATTCATCCCCTTTCCTTCACTCTAATTTGGTGGTAACCACTCTTTAAGCCAATTTTAGTAAAGTACTTGGCTCCCCTCAGACAATCCATTAAGTCTTCCATCCTTGGTATTGGGACCTATGCCTTATGGTAATTATGTTAATGGCTCTAGAGTATGTACATAATCTTCAAGTACAACCTTTCTTTGGGGATAGGATAGTGGGAACAACACAAGGGATTATACTCTTCCTAATTAGGCCTTGGTCAAGTAAGTCTTAGATTTTTTTAGTAATCTATGAATTATATTGTGGGGTCGTATTATAGGCAGCTTTGTTAGGAAGTGAGATCTAGGGATAAACTCAATTTGATGGCTAATAGCTCTCTTAGGTGGTAAGGTGATTGGTTGATCATCACTCACTATGTACTTGTACTATTTTAGTAACTCGTGTATCTTCATGGGCAACTCCTCCTGCTTGTCCTTCTTCTCACCCTTAGGTTTCAACACTAAGGAAAAACCCACTCTATCTCCTTCCTCAAGTGTGTTTAAAAATTCCTTTTCCCCCACTAAAAGTACATTGGGACTCACTGTCCTATCTTCTCCTTCTTCTAAGATTGATTGAATCTTGAATTTGACTCCATCCTTCTTGAATGAATAGGAGTTCTTAGCTCCATCATGCATAGAAGATCTGTCAAACTACCAATATTCTAAAATATAACATGCACATTCTGAAATATAACATGCACATTCAGGATATAAAATGCACAACTACATGGGAATTTTATTACAATATTCTGCAAGCCAGAGCCACCAGATGCATAACCCAGAACTATCCTAGATAACCCTACGGGCCTTTAATATATAGGTAATTTTAACCATCCAAGAATATTCTAGAAATCAAACCCTAAAATTTGAGGCCGACCATCCCTAAGATATTATTATTCATTTTTATTACATTAGAATAGGCTCAAACAAATTTGGAACCCAAAAAGAATTTTTGAAGGAACTTTAACTTTTTTTAAATTCAGGTAGCACAACTTCTAGAGACCATAACTCATCACTCATTGACCTGATGGGCCACCGTAATCCCAATTTGGAAATTCCACAAAGTGCTCTACGACACTTGACTCACACTAGCTCTAGTCAACCAAGGTTTTGACGCCATTTGGAGCCTCTAAAGCCTTCAAAACTACGTTCAAAGTTTTTGTACCTTTCTGCCAATACCAAAAATATTCAACATCTACAAAACTAGACTTGATCTAGCAATGAAAATTTACTGGTAGGCTGATACAATCAAAGTGAACCTCTAGGGAAGAAAACATAACATTCTGAATTCAAATGAGAAACTTACTAAAAATAGTGACTTTCCAAAAATAGAAGCTCTGCACAAAATATCCCTTATTGAAAAGAAACTAGAAAATATTTTTGGGTGATGCAATATTTATGTTACACCAAGGATGCTCTTGCATCAGACACCTAGGGTAATTTGAGAAGTGACCATGTCACATCTCAAGTGGTCAAAGGAAAACCAGGATGGTTAACCTCCTCCTTTGATAGCTATGATGAATCTTATATAGGTTGTCCTTTCCATTTGACCAAATATTCTTTATAGGTCCTGTTCCTTGTGCTTCTGCCAATACGACTATACAAAATGTATTCAATCTCCTCTGTAGCTGAAGTAGTTGCTAGAATATTCCACTTTGCTTCTGTGACCTGATCCTCAATACCTCCCTCATGATATTCTGTCAAATATGAAATGTTAAATACTGGTGAAATATTGAGTTCACTGGGAAACTCTACTTCATAATAACTTCCTGAATCATGCTTCTTTAGTATTTTTCATGGTCCAAACTTCTTCATCTTCAACTTATTATATGTTCCTACTAGAAATCTCTCCTTTCTCAAATGAACCATGAATTCATCTCCCACCTATAATTCCTTATGTCTCCTTTTCTTTTCTACCTTAGCCTTGTACAGTGTATTCATTTTAATATTATGCTTCCTCACCTCCTCATTCAAATTCTTCAAGTATTCTATAAAGTCTTCAGCTTCAACGCTACTTGTCTCTCCTTTGTCTAATTTTCTTAATTCTGATGCATTTCTAGGACTACTTCCATATACTATCTGAAATGGTGATATACCAGTACTCCTATTGACAAAATTATAATGTGTAGATTCTTCTTGTGGTAAAACCAAATCTCATCCCTTTGGTTTATCTCCAACCAAGCATCTCAACAGGTTTTCCAAACTCCTATTCACAAATTGTGTCTGTCCATCAATCTGTGGATGGTGTGTTAAGCTGAACTTCAAATATTTCTTCAAATTTTTCCACAAGGTTCTCCAAAAATACCCAACAAACTTGGTGTCTCAATCTAAAACTATGCTCTTTGGTAATCCATGTAGTCTTACCACCTCCCTGAAAAACAACTTTTCTACATGAACAATATCATTAGTCTTCTTGCAAGGAATGAAATGTGTCATTTTTTAAAACCTATCCACCACTACAAAGATGGAATCATGTCCTCTCTGAGTTCTTTGTAGACCAAGAACAAATTCCATACTAATATCCTCTAATGGCTTCTCTTGCATAGGTAATGGCTAATATAACCCTGTGTTCTGCTTCACCCCTTTGGCCATCTTACATACTCTGCAACCTTGTACAAATTTCTTAACATCCTACTGCAACTATGGCCAATAATAATTCTCACTAACCAAAAAAATAGTTTTATCATGCCCAAACTATCCATCCAATCCTTCGCTATGCTTTTCTTTGATTAGATTCTCCCTCATGGAACTCTTTAGAATGTACAATTGACTACCTCTAAACAATATATCATCCTAGATTATGAAATCCAACAATTTGGTTCTATCTAGAGTAACAGGTTCTCTACAAGCTTTCCAAGCTTCACCAAAATCTGGATCTTTGGGATATAAACTCTTGAGTTCCTTGAACCCAACAACCTCAATCTGCATCTATGTCAAAAAAATTAGTCTTCTACTAAGGGAATCTACAACCCTATTATACTTCCCACTTCTTTGTTTTAAAACAAAAGTGTAACTCTGCAAAAAATTCAACCCATTTCAAATGCCTTTGATTGAACTTTCCTTTACTATTCAAATATCGAAAAGCTTGATGATTAGTAAATAAAACAAACTCTTTTGGAAAATATAATGTCTCCACTTCCTCAATGCATAAACTATAGCATAGAACTCTTGATCATAAATAGAATATTCTCTTGGCATCATTCAACTTCTCACTAAATTAAGTAATGGGTTTACCTTCCTGACTCAAAACTACTCCAATAGCATTACCACTAGCATCATAGTCTACTTGAAACAACTTATTAAAATCTGTAAGTGCTAAAATAGGTTTTTCTATAACTTTTATTTTCAACAATTCAAAACTCTTATCTTCCCTTACAATCCACTTAAACTCTTTCCTATCCCCTCTCATTATTTCAGCCAAGGGTCCACATATACTACAAAAAAATTGAATAAAATTTCTATAAAAGCTAGCCAAACCATGAAAAGATCTTACCTCAATAGCACTCCTTGGGGTAGGTCATTTAAGGATATCCTTCACCTTCTCTGGGTCCATTTTTAGACCTTCTTCTGAGACTAAAAATCCTAGATATACGAACTCCTTCTTCACAAAAATGCACTTCTTCATATTAATCAACAACTTCACTTCCCTTAACCTCTCAAAGACCTTATGAATATTTATTATATGTTCTTAAAATGTCTTACTGAAGATCAAAATATCATCCAGGTAAACAATAACAAAATTACCCATAAATTCTTTCAGTACTTGATTCATAAGCCACACGAATGTGCTCAGTGCATTGGTTATCCCAAAAGGCATGACAAACCACTCATAAAAGCCCTCCTTTGTCTTTAAGGTTGTCTTCCATTCATCCCCTTCTATGATCCTGATTTAGTGATATCCACTCTTTAGGTATATCTTTGTAAAATAAAAATCTCCACTCAAACAATCCATAATATCATCTATTCTTGACAAGAGAAATATGTACTGTATGGTGATCTTATTGATAACCCAAGAATCTGTACACATCCTCCATTCTCCATTTTTATTTGGTGCTAATAATGTTGGTATAGCACATGACTTCAATCTCTCTCAGATCAATCCCTTCTGCAACAACTCATGCACTTGTCTGTTCAATTCCTCACTCTCTACTAGAGTCATCCTATGGGATATCTTGTTTGGAAAACTGGCCCCTGGGATCAAGTCCATTTGATGACTAATCTTTCTCACTGGTGGTAATCCATCTAGTATATTATCATAAATAATATCTTGAAACTCCTCCAACAAGTTTGTAACTTATGTAGGTACATCTTCTACTTCTTCTTTACCCACTTTTGGAATTAGGGAAAAACACATATGCTCATGTCTCATACCTTCTAAGAAATTTCTTCCATCAGCTAAACATATTCTAGCATTACTACATACCTTTTCTCATGTTTCCTTCATTGGCTTCAGCTTGTGTCGGACTCCATCCTTTTTCAAAGAATAAGTGTTAGCATGACCATCATGTATGGCATGCATGTCAAACTGCCAAGGCCTTCCCAAAAACAAATGACATGCATCGATTGGGATGATATCGCAAAGTACCTCATCTCGGTAACTTCCAATCTTGAACTTCACTAAGAACTTCTCTTTGACAAGAACCTTGTGGTCATCCTGCACCCAGGAAATTTGGTATGGACATGGGTATTTTTCCCTTTTCAGCTTTAACATTTTGACCATTTATTCTATTACCAAATTATTAGTGCTTCCACCATCAATAATCACATCACAACACTCATCCTCACACTTTCATCTAGTATGAAATAGGTTCTTCCTCTGATCTGAGCTCTTCTCTTAATTTATCAAGATCCTCCTAACAACTAGGGTTTCTCCTCTCTCAACATCATTTGAGTACTATTCTAACTGAGATTCTTCATTTGCATGCGCAACTCATGCATGGCCTTCAGTCCTCCTATCCATCCTTCCTTGATGTTGTGGGCATTCATAGGCTCAATCTCCTTCTTCTCTGCAATGGAAACAAGTTCCATGAAAACCTCCTCTTCCTAGTCCTTTCCCTCTTCCTCTTCATCTCTGATCCCTATTATTTTGATCATGGAAATGATTAAAATTATTTCCCTTCTAATTTTGACTACTACTTGGCTCATCATTCTTTTTATGATCTTCATTTTGGCCTCCATTAGACCGTCCACTGGATCTTCCACCCCGACCTCTTCCAGCTTGCTTGCTTTCAAACTTCTTATTCAGCTTCTCTTCCATTCTTAGTGAAAACTAGTACACCTCTTCAATAGTGTTCATTCTAACCTGACTCAACTCATTCTGATTACCTTTCCACAACCCATGAAGGTAACGATCAAATTTTTCCTTCTCAGGTTATGCATGACCTATTCTAATGAGGACTCGCTAGAACTCTTCTATATACTCCTACATAGATTTTCCTACTTGCTTCAACCCTTTCATTCTCTTTAGCACAACAAGCTCATAATCAACGAGAATGAATTGTCTCTTCAACTTCTCCACCATTTGGTCCCATCTTGTGATTTTCTCCTTTCCTCTTCTATTCCTCTCCTACTGAATCTTGTGCCACCAAATTTTTGCATGGCCCTTCAATTTGGCCTTCGCAAATTTGACCCGATCTAGATCTTTGACATATTCATACTCAAAATATTCTTCTATATCATTGATCTAGTCGATCAACTCCTCTGGGTTAAGACTTCCTGAAAATGTGGAAACTTCAATCTTTGGTCTCTTTTCAATCTTTTAAATGGACATCAAGATCCTATCCTCCTCAGGATCTCTAGGCACTTCTAGTGCTTCTTGGTCACCTTGTCCTTCTTCTTTGAATTCTTCTTCACTTTTATCACTACCCTCAATATTCACTTGTCTACGCATCTCCTCTTGCAATGATTTCACTTGTCTCTAAAGGGATCTAAAACCCTCTTCTGTCACACATGCAGCTCTCTCGCCACAGTTTCTTCATGGATGCATTTTGGCTCTTATCACTTGAAACCACAACCACGGTCCTGGTGCAAACTGCCTCATAGTTAATGACCTATCTACACACTTAGGAAATCCTTCTCTGATACCACTTGATGAAGGGTACTCCCCTTATTAACACAAACACAACAAAATTGAGAATAACAAGATTTTCAAAGACAGGAAATGTGATTTCAATTATCCTCAATGATATGAAATTACAATATTCTATAATATAATATGTACATTCTAAAATATAACATGCACAACCACATGGGCATTTTATAACAATATTCTGCAAGCCAGAGCCACCAGATGCGTAACCCAAAACTGCCCTACACAACCCTACGGGCCTTTAATATATAGGAAATTCTAACTGCCCAAGAAGATTATAGAAAACAAACCCTAAATTTTGAGGCCGACCATCCCTAAGATATTATTATTCATTTTTATTACATTAGAATAGGCCCAAACAACTTTGGAACCCAAAAAGAAATTTTGAAGGATCTTTAACTTTTTCAAATTCAGCTAGTGCAACTTTCGGAGACCATAACTCATCATCAGTTGACCTGATGGGACACCTTAACCCCATTTAAGAAATCCCACAAAGTTCTCTACAACATATGATTCACGCTAGTTCCAATCAGTCAAGGTTTTGACCCCATTCAGAGCCTCTAAAGCCTTCAAAATGGAGTTCAAAGTTTATGTACCCTACTGCCAATATCGAAAATATTCAACATCTACAAAACTAGACTTGATTGAGAAATAAAAATTTACTAGAAGGCTTACGCAATCAAAGTGAACCTCTAAGGAAGAAAATAGAACATTCTAAGCTCAAAAAAAAACTTACTAAAAATAGTAACTTTCCAGAAATAGCAGCTCTACACAAAATAGCCTTTATTGAAAAGAAACTAGAAAATATTTTTGGGTGATGCAAGATTGCTCTTACACCCGGGATGCTCCTGCTTCAATAAGAGATGAAAACATTCATCGATAAGACATCACACAAAACTTTGTCCTTATATCTCCCTACTGAGAGCTCCACCCAAGCTTTATCATTAACTAGCACATGTTGATCTTTATTCAACCAAGTGACTTTGTAAGGGTTAATATGAGGAATTCTTTTCAATTTAAGCTTTTCAATGGCTTCCACAGAAATAATGTTATCAGTAGAACCATAGTCTATGATAACTTTAAAAACCTTACCTAGAATATTACATTTGACTCTGAACAAAGATCTCCTTTGACTTGGTTCTTCTTTGATTGGCTCTCTGATAAGTGTTCTTCTGATCATCAAATTCTCTCTTATCTTTGAATCCAATGCCACCTCTGTTGTTTTACTGCTAGAAGACTCTTCTTGCACATAGTTTATCCTTTTCTCTCCACCTTGTGATGATGAGCTCTTTTCAGGACACCTATAGGATGGATGTCCATATTGGTGACAATTATAACATTTCATAGAAGATAAGTAATATCATCTTCCCTGGCCACTTGATCATCTTCTTGATTTATTGTTAAAACCTCTGCCTTTGTTATAACCACCTTTGTTATTGTTTGTCTCTCCATGTTTTTCATTGAGCTTGGACTCTCCTTCACTTCTTTCTTCAAATTTTATTCCTCCAAATCCTCCTCTATGACCTCTTTCATTTCTTCCTCTACCTTTTCCCCTACTACTTGAGTCATGCTTATTTTTGAGATTTTCTTCTACCTTGAAGGAAAGTTGATAACTTTGGTGAACTCTCCTTGGGCTCAAGAGGCTTATCTCCTCTTGTATATTCCACCTTAACCCATTTAGGTATCTACCCACCTTTAGGCTTTCCTCCTCCATCACATGGGATCTCATTCAAATTTTTTGGAACTCTTCTGTATAAGCACTAACTTCAAGATCTTTTTGTCTAAGGTTCTGTCTCTTTTTTTGCAACTGCACTTCATATTCATCTAGTAGGTAAGTCTCCTTAATATTTGTCACCATTCCTTTCCACCTTGTAATTGGATTCTTTCCTTCCTTAACCCTCTCATCTTGTATAAATTTTCACCATGTGAGGGGAGTCCCTCTCAACCTTATTTTTTCTACTCTCACATTTTGTGCTTCTGTCACACTACCACATTCAAAATGGTTTTCTGGTCCCTGTAACCATTCCATGACCACTTCTGGTTCCATCTTACCATTGAATATGGGTACACATTCTAATTATTTTCAAATCATGGCCTTTAGAGCCTTAATAAATGGCTCTTCTTGGAGTACTGAATTAGGCTTTGGCACTGTATCTTCTTCTTCCACTAACTTGCCTTTTCCTTCTGTCGCCCTCACCTTTTCACTTACCTCTATTGTCCGAGCTTGTACTTCATCTAACTGCATCTCCATCTCTTCCTATTTTTCCCTTAGGATTCTAATATCCTCTTCTCTTTCATCCATCTTCTTAGCCAACTCTGTGTTGGTCACCATGGTTGACTCTCCCAATGATTCCAAATCACTCATGTACTCACTAGCCCAAGTTTTTTAGGGCTCTAATACCAATTTGATAGGGTTTTCCTTCTTGAGTCATCTTGACTTAACACTAGGTCTCTAAGGACCCTATAGGGCATATCTCAAACCCTGAACCATAGGGTGGAACAATAATTTTTCCTAACCCCAAACCAAGAACTTCCCTCTCAATTTAGCTTCCAGTCTACACTAAATCTACAAGGGAAGATTCCCCAAATCCTTTACAATTTATTCACATAATAAAAAATGGTTGTGAACATGATCTAAGAGGCCAAATAACTCTATTCTTGATGTTCTTGATTCTGCAATTCTCCTTCTACTAATTGAACTCCTACAAACTAGGGAATGGCCTATGGTCTTCTTATAGCCCTATACAGGCTCCTTTTCTCCATTAACTTTCTAACTTCCCAAAGAATTCCGAAAACTAACTTTTGATACAGATACCCTTTATAGAGACTCAAAGTATTTCTAGAGTTTTAGTGTCCCAATCCCTTCGTACAATACTTTTAGACACTTAGGGATCGAGTCCTTAAATATAGGGCTATTAGGCTAGTTTGCTACATTTCCTCTCAAAACTAGGTGAGTTTGTGACATCAGTTTCCACAATTTATTTGGGAGTCTAAACACTTCCCACACATCATCCTCCAACCACTAGATTGCACATTTGAATCCAAACCTACATGCTTTACTTCTTTGTTACTCTTTTGTCCCTATTCAGGCTATAGCCAAGCTTGCCTAGGGAAAGAGCTCAATATTCACCATATCCACTTCTAACCATAAAACTAAAACTAAAACACTATAAAATGACTCCTCTACCATTTCACCAAGGCATAGGTGTTTTCCACAAGTAGAAATGCCTAGGAAGCCATTTTTCTTTGTACAACCCTGTCTGGTCCAGAGAACATAGAGCAGGGATTTATTTTACATTTTGTTGGTTTCTTTTTATGTTGTGATGAAAACAATAATAACCTCTTCCCTTTATGATTTTTTTATAGAGGATCCACCTCCAAATATTTGTTCATTCAAGAAAAGGACCAACTAACAAGCACTCTCTTAATACTTCTACTCTTTAGGTCCTGTTACACCAAGGGGGGATACCCTATAATACCTATTGATATATCTAATCTAGTACTATCAAGTAGTAATATCATAATGACTCAACATAAGTGGGAGATACTAGATAATTGGCTAATTACCCATTGAACATCAACCATGAAATGGAGCATGAGATAGAAATTTGTAACAAACTTACACAAATGTAGACTTAAAGGATTTTAAATATTTTCTTATAGGAAAACATAGCCAATGTGCAACTAGATATGCAATAAAACAAAAATTATCAGCTTTAGATCATTTCTTTATCCATTGGGCTATATTCTGACTCAAATATAGTGTACTAAAATTAATGTTCACCAAAGATTTTAGATCATAATACAACTATCCCAAAACCCCTACTACTAATAAAATCCTAACATGTGTCAAATGAATCTATGCATTAATCAGAGCCTAATTTAACCTGATCCTAGATCAAAACTCTCAAATAAGTACATAAACATCGAGTAGACTATGCTAATGAATCAAAAAATTGATAACTTATATGACACATAACACAAGAGAGATTGGAATCTGGGTCTTTGCATTAAATTCATAAAATCTTATTTCAGTATACAAAAAGTACTCAGAGCTAACCTCTTCAATAATCTGTGAAAGATCTCTTAGCTTTATTTCTGACTTCTTACACTATCTAGTACAAATTATACTATCCTTCCCCTCTTGAATGAAAACTTTACAAATTGTTACAATACAAATTTTCCATCCCTTTCCAATGATCTTGTGAATCCTTTTATAGAATAGGATTGCAACAAGCTTCAGATCATTTAGAAAAAGGAAAAAATCAATGACTCACTAAAAAGACAAAATAGCTAATGGAGTGATAACCACTCTTGTTACAATAGATATTTGAAATATTTTTTCTTTTGACCACTTATTACTCGTAATTGCTTCAAAATTATTCAGAATGAGCCATCTAGAGTCTGTTGTGCTTGATATTGGTGATGTAGGATCTTCACTTTACTTGTATCATCCAATTTTCCAGGCCTCATCATCCACTTTCATGTCATCACCTTCTCCTGGATCAACAATTGTGTGCTTGTCCTTCCAAAAGGTATACACCTCATCACTCGGCCAGTTGAAGCTAAGGACCTCATTCTTCCTGTTGTTAATCTCTGTCCAAGTGACATTTTCCTTTTCAATTTCTTGTGACCAAAATGAGAAAAATGCTTTGGCCTTACAAACTATCTCAACAGTTTGAAAAAAAAGTAGTGTACTTTCCAGAGTAATTATGCTATTGGTTATAACTTCCAATGCTTCATTCATCTGCCGATGCCACAATGCTTCATCTTTTATATCTCCATTTTTCTTAAAAAGATTTGGAAACATTTCATACTGATCCTTTGAATATTCCTTTCTTAAGGCCATTACCTTTCTTATGACAATTCTCCTTCGTATGTCAACATCCTTGAGAAATTTGACACATTTATGAGTACCAGTTAAGATAATGTCAACATTGTTCTCTTTTTTTCAAGTGGTGTGGAAGAATTTCAATTCTCCTCTCTTTTCTTTCCTCTCTTTTCATTCCATCTATTCACCATTTGATCCAAATTGTCTTTATCTGCATTGTATTCATTCAACATGCTAACAATTTTCTTCCCTTATGAATAAATTGCAATGGGAACTAATTCATGGGTACAATGCATGAGGGTTTTGTGTATTTTTTCTACATATTTTTATTTCACATGTGCCTCTACTTCCCTGAAAGCCACAGATTGTTCAACCCATTCCTTCTTTGATCTCTCCAACTCCATTCTTTCAGCAATCAATCTTTTTGTTTCTTGCTCCAACTCCTCTAGTGTGGTTGGGTTTGATGGTGTAGGGAAAGGAGGATAAGTGATGATTAGGCTTGATGATGATGGCTGATGAGGATCTTGTGTGATCATCCTCTGAGGAACAAACTGGACCTTTTTTTTACCCTCAAGGAAAGCAATCTTATTGTCCTTTTCAATTGAATTGATCTTTCATCATTATAAGCCTTCATGATGATTTCATACTTTTCTGTTAGGCTTTTGAATGCTTCTTCTTATTTCTCAGCCACCTTTAAACTCAATTTTGTTTTTCATAGAGTGAGGTTAGCTGCGTCCACACTTGATGTATCTGATACTCTTCTCACAAAAATACTACCTGCATCCTCAGCCTGATTACCTTCATCAGATACCTTACGGCTCTTCCTTTTTATATGCCACATAACAAGGGCAACATGATCTTCACTAAATTTTACTCCCTTATATGCTTTTCTAGCCTCTGCCTCAGTAACATAGACATTCTTTGTCTCCTTTCTCACAACATAAACAACAATGGCATCTGCAAGATCCCATTCTGGAAGTATCAGTACTCATTCCTTTCTGACCAGTGCCCTTCCTTCCTCAGGAGTCATCTTTTCAAATTTAGACATCATCTCTAGCTTAATTTCATTTTCAATTTCTTCCTCACTCCTTGTAGGTTGTTCCTTATGTTTTTTTTGGCACTTTTCTTTGAACTCATTTATGTGGGTTCTCCATAGAAATTGTAAAAATGCCCTGGACTTGACAAAATTTTCATCAGAGAGGAACTCCTTACTGGCCTATTGTGTTAAGGGGTCCAACTCCTTTCCAGCATATTCTGCAATAGTTAGATCCAGTGAAGCATGCTTTGGGACCTCAGGCATCCCTTCCTATAACTCTTGGACTGTAACAAAAAATTGTCCAGCATCTCCCATTTTTAGCAACTGTTCTTCCAATGCTTTCTCATCAATACAAAGTGTAGATTAGGAAGGAGAATATACATTTTCCTGTTGTTGTTGTTGTTGTTATTGTTCTCCTTCTATTCTTTTCCTTTTGGGGGATGGAAATGATTCAGTGTGGGTCTAATGGCCTCTTCCCCTTTGGATCTAGGGTCTTCTCAGCTTGTGGCAAGACTGTACTATACCCTCTTCTTTGGTAAACCACATATTTCCCTGGGGGAACATTCATGGTAGGAGTTATCCTACTCATCATTTCCTTAGCCCTTTCTGGCTTGTATTGTAAAATGTTGGCCCTTTACTGATTTAGTGCCTACATGATATCCTCAAACATCTCCATTAAAGATTCTATCTTTTTAGCCCAAGGATGAAAATCCTTTAATGGGTCATACAACTTATCAAAATGTTGCACAAAATCCAAGCTCTTCTTGTACGCTGACCATTTTTCCTTTTTTATCCGCTGCTCTATTTGATCAAATTCATTTTTGATTATATCCTCGGAGAAATTGAATTTGTGGTTCAGCACTAGGCATTTTGTTTTTTCTTTGAATACATATTTAATAAAAGCTCCAGGATCAACACATCTTGATACTATAGTACTTATATGGTAAGGGGCCATATATGTATCTAGGTGTTTCCACCCTCCCTTTGTAATAATAAACTGATGGTCTACTGTGATTGTAGGAAAAATAGTTCCTTTTCCTCTTCCTATTAATTCTTCCTCCTGCAGACCCCCAATCTGTCTTATTATTTTTGCCAATCCTAACTTGACAGGTACTCTATAGGGTAATATATAAGGGATTCCCCTAAAACCATAAACTCTAAAAACTGTTGACATAGGGTAGAGAATAACGTCTCCCCAATTATGCACTATTTTCAATTCCTAACTATATTCTTTAGGTCTCAATAATTGCAAAAGTGTTAAAGGCATTCTGGGATCATCATTCAGCAACAATGCCCTAATCCTAGCAACAAAACATCTATCAAAATTTATGTAGCTTGCCTCCTTGCTATCCCATGACATGTCTGCATTCCAAAACTGTACTAGCATATCCTCATCATCTTTGACCTTTGTCAATTCCATCTCTTTTTCAAAATAATCTTCCCCTTTGTATAGAAACATGTGCATCAGCAGGGAATACCCTGTGAAATGTCTAGTCACCTTTTTGTTCTGGATGCCTATCAATCCTTCATGTATCAAGTCTGCAAGATATGGAGCAAAATCAAAAATTATGGCCAAATGGGGGATCAAAATTTATACCATCATGAACATATAGTGGATGGGCATTTCCTTCTCTTCATCATCCCCATAGATCTGACATAAAGCCATGTATACTCCTATGGCCTTTGGGGTGAAGTAGTCTAACTTGAAAGGTTCCTTGGTTTTTGGCCCTACCATAATCAAATCCCCAATTTTGTTGAAATATTCTTTTTAACGGTCCATTTCTCAAATAATCCTTTTGTTCTTGATACACTTCTGTGAATTCTTTGAAATCAATTTTATCCATTTGGGTATACTCTTCACTCAACTTGAATACTTCCCTGATTTCTTCTGCAGTTATGTTGACCATGACCTGTCCATTCTTATCTCTGACTACCCTAGATATCTTCTCATACTTGTCTACTATTTGCATAATCATATCAATATCCATGAAAACCCCAGGCACTACTAAATTTCCCACATCAAATTGCCATACATTTCTATTAGGAGAAAAAGCATTTCGCTGGCCAAAAACTACTCTGAATAAAGCCAAACCAGTCATTCCTATATTTGCATCACTACCCCATTGTCCCGGATCATACAAACCCTCACCAATTTTTAAATGTGGACTCTTAGGGAGCATTTCTTTGATTTTTGTCGAATCATTTATCGACCTAGTTAATTGCTGCATTAGGTCATCACATACATTTCTGTCTTGATAATTTATGTGGCCCTTGAACTCTCTCCTATGCGGCATTTTGAATTTAGGGTCTTTATAATCTAATGATTTAAAAAAAAATTGACAGAATATAGTGGCTGCAAGCCCTAATAATTCTTCAGATTTTGGAATTCAGACAACACTTGCATCAGAAATTTAGTTCCTCAAACAGCCTAGAAATTGAAACATGAATCAGTGCAACTTTCTTTTTCTCCACAAATTTGACAATTATGATAATCAAGAGTTGAATGATTGAACACGTAGAAATATTGTCACTCCTGAGCATTAAATTCTTACTGTGGATGGCACACATTCGCCTTTACTTCACCTGAGTTCAAACTCTCACGGCTAATGGTTCAAAATTGCTAAAATAACTCCTTTGAATTATGACTGTCAATCCTGACATTTTTTTTTGCATCGGACGACTCATAACAAGTATTTTACAATATTAATCTCCAGAGACACATGTCATCACAATGCAATCCCTCAAAGCTTAACCTTTAGTCACTTTCCATCTGAGGCTTTGTGTGCACTTTTAGATCTTTTTGAAGATGCTAACCCTTTATCTCACTTAACACTGACAGAGGATCCCAGTACTTAGGACACGCGTCACAATGATGCATTCCCTTGAAGACTAAAGGTCGATCACTTTATTATCCAAGGTTTACACCATCCATCCAATCTTGTATGATCTTTACTACCTTTAACACATCTTTATGACCCACAGCTTTGATCTCCTAAGACATGTGGTAGCACGTTGCAATCCCTTAATGATTAAAATCACCTCACCTTTTATTGGAGACTTTGCGCTAGCCGTCGGATCTCCCTTAACATGTCATTCCTTTATCCAACTGGCTTTATATTAACTGTAGTCAACAACTTGCCTAGATGGACATGCATCACAATGACACAATCCCTTAAAGATTATCCTTCAGTCATCTTATCATTGCGGGTTAACTCCAACCGTCAGATCTTTTCAAAGATGCTATGTATTTACTGAATCTTTAATTACCCGCTAGACCCACTAGACACCACGTGGAAGCATGGCATAGTCCCTTAATGGATATTGTATGTGCATCTTCATCATAAGCCTTCACACCAACCGTCAGATCAAATTTGACATATACTTTATTTAACCTCATCTACTCATTCATATTTGGGCCCACTAAGGACATGCGTCACCACAACGCGATCCCTTGAAGTTAACTCACCCACATATTTGATATAGGGGTAATGCACGAGCCATTGGATGAAAAACCATCTACAAATATCTTTTGATCTGTATCTCCACTATATCCGGTCCCGCCAAAGACATGTGGCACAACGATACATTGCCTTGAAGCTTAAAATTTGCTCATCTTCGCATTGTAGGAATTTGCGAGCCATTGGATAAAAATACATTAGCTTGACAGATAATAATTTAATAAAATCTTGCGGACTTTGAACTTAGGAAATAATAAAAGACCATGGCATTAGGATACTTACAAACTTATTGAACACGGACATCTTTTTAAAAGGAAACATGCAAGACATGACTTAAGTGGAAAAAAGTAACACGGAATTAGAAACTATTTTGATGCATAGGGTTTTAGGACCAAATGTTACACTTAGAAACATGAAAAAAAGGGTTTTAAAGATTTATACAGGACCCTATTTCAGATACAAACCATGGACCCATTGCTTTGGAAAAAAAATTTAACAGACCTAATAGTGGCTCTTTCTGGGGATGAATACCTCCTGTAGGTGTTACAAGAATTCAGAATCTCGAGGGAAGCTGTTAGAAAAAATAATGCAATGAAGAGAAAGGAAATTGTTTAATCTAGGAGAAAGGTTTAAGAAGTTATACCATGAATAGCGCAAAACCAAGTGCATACACCAAAACAATTAGGCAAGGAGACAAGATTTTGAAGGGGGAAAAGCATAAAAAAACCCCCATGATAATATTATGAATGGGCAAAAATAATGCCTAGAAGAGAGAGAGAGAGAGAGAGAGAGAGAGAGAGAGAGAGAGAGAGAGAGAGAGAGAGCTATGCTCT
>MU228221.1:243242-263839 GCA_018584345.1 Thuja plicata
CATTGTAACTCCCATTTCTATGGATGCCACATGTCATAAGTGTGTGAGCCAAGTGTAGGATTCCTCATAAGGAGGAATATCTAAGAATAATAAAGGATACCTTGGTTTATCCTAGTAAATATAACAAACAAGGAAAGATTAATTCTAACAGAAGCAGACCAACCTACTGGAAAAAAAAACTACTCACACAATAGGAAAGCAAACTAAACTAAGATAGAAAGAAACACACTTGTAGAAACACACTATATACACAATCCTAATGTTCATGGATAATTAGACTTTAGGAGAAGTATAACTTCAAGAACTATCCATGAACTAGCAGTTCTAAAATATTTCTAGTAAGATCTTTTAATAAATATGAATTTTTCCCATATCTTTCATGGACAATATAAGGTCCCAGCCAAATTGGTTCAAATTTTCCATGCTTTCCTTTTTCTTCCAACCTGGAATTCCAGATGAGAACATAATCTTCAACATCAAACTATCTTGAGACTGCCTTCTTATCATACATGTTCTTCACCTATAACTAAAGCTTTGCATTCTTCACAGAAGCTTCCCTCCCAGCTTCATCTAACTCCACCATGTCATCAATTCTCAATTGCATGTCATTATCAGTATCATCATCATCATCATAAATATAAACAAAATTGTACATCTACATCAAATTATATAGGGGAAATATTGTTGGTATCCCATAAACTAGATCAAAAGGTGCACATCCTATGGCCTTTTTAGATTTCACCCTATCTGCCCAAACTGCCATTGTTAACTTTGAATCCCAAGCCTTCGTGTTTGTATCCAAAATTATTTTAATAATCTTGAGGAGGTTCTTATTAGTGGACTCAGCTTGGCCATTCCCTTGTGGGTGGTAAGGTGCAGAGTAAGATTTTTGAATACCATATTTATCACAAAAATTGACATACTCTTCAGATTTAAAACACATGGCATTATCAGTGGTTATCTTCTCTGGGCACCCAAATCTAGTAATTATGTTCTTTAGTAAAAATTCAATTACCACTTTACTGGTAGCTCTCTTAGTGGGAGTTTCTTCCACCCACTTAGTAAATTAGTCTGTAGCTAAAATGATCCATGAATGTCCTCCACTGGACTTAGTAGCTATCTCTCCTATACAATCAATACCCCATTGCTGAAAAGGGGCTTGAATTTCCACTGGTGTAAGGGGTACATTACCTAAGAATTTTATCTTACGAGAGAAACATTGGCAAGAATCACATTTCCTAACCAGTTGATGAGCATCCTTGGAGATACTTGGCCAGATGAATCCTACTCTGAAAATCTTATGTGCAGTAGTCTTGGCCATATAATGGCCACCACACACTCCATTATGCATCTCTTGCAGGATCCTCTCTGTTGTTCTTTATCAACACATTTCAATAAAATTCCTTAAGGGTTCCTCCACCACAACTCATCTCCGATCAGGGGAAAATGGATTGCTTTTAATTTTAATGTCCTTTTCTTATTCTCATCCATTCCCTATGGACAGTTCATTCTTTACAAATAATAAATAATGTTACTATACCCATCACAATGGTCAAGGTTACAGATGAAATGTCTTTGTTCTTCTTCTATGGTATTTATGTGATTAGCATCCAAGTTTGCACTAGCCATCAATTTTTCTAAACCCATCCCTCTAACCAACTTAGTGATTTGGATTTCTATATTGAACTTTTGAATCCTATTGATCCATCTACATCTTTTTCCTGTCACCTCTTGTTGAGTAAAGATGTCCTTAACTACTGGTGAGGGGACATAAGAAACTACAATAGAACCTATTAAATAACACCTGAAATATTTCATAGCCTTCACCAATGCATAGGCCTACTCAGTTATATCATACTTGAGCTCTGCAGCCTATAATGATTTTCTAAAAAAGGCAATAGTTTGCTCAAACCCCTCTTCATTTTTCTGTAACAATACCGCAACAAAAGTATGACATGATGAAAATGAAAAAATATTCATGGGATTTGAATAATCAAGAGTTCTCAGGATAGTGGAAAATTTGATAGCTTTCTTAATATCTTGAAAATATTGGGTGGCCTCCCCATCCCATACCATTTTAGCATCCTTCTTTAACATCTTTGAAATTGGTCTACTTTTTTCAACAAAATTAGTGACAAATTTTCAGAGAAAATTTACCTATCCGAAGAAGGATTGAATTCTGTTAACATTTCTTGGGATGTACACTCTATCAATAGAAGCTACCCTATCTGGGTCAATTCTAACCCCTTCCTTTGAAACAATGTGACCCAATAACTTACCTTCTATCACTCCAAAAATGCATTTCTTGGGATTGAGAGAAATCCCAAATTCTAAGGCTCTTTCAAAAATCTTCTCCAGGTGCTCACAACGTTGTTCTTCCTTCTTTGAATAAGCTATGAGATCATCCTGATAGACCTCAATAAATTTTTGTAGGAAGTCTGAGAATGCAACATCCATGGCCCTCTGGAAAGTATCCCTAGCATTCATTAAGCCAAAAGGCATCCTCACATATACATATGTTCCCCATGGTGTGGTAAAAGTAGTCTTAAACTACTCTGACTCTTTGACCATAATCTGGTTATACCGAGAGAATCCATCCATCATGGATATGAGTTCACATCCAGTGACTCTCTATAACATATTATCCATGTTGGGGAGAGAATAGTTGTCTTTTAAGGAAGATATGTTCAAATTTATGAAATCCACACATAGCCTGATATCCCCATTCTTCTTTCTGACAAGAACTAGATTGGAGACCCAGGAAGAATGCCTAATGGGTTTGATTATCCTAACATCTTTTATCTTTTTCAATTCCCATTCCATCTTGGGCCTTAGGGTGGTATTTATGGGCCTTTACTTTTGCCTAAAGGGTTTGGAATCTCCTTTCAATGGAATTTCATGTTGAAATAGTTCCTCATTATATGCCTTTAGGTCATCATATATCCAAGCAAAGACTTTTTTGTACTTCCTTAAAAGATTATTCAGATCCTTCTTCACTTTGGGTGACATTTTTTTACCAATAAATAAATTCTTAGGAATTGTGTTCCCACATTAACGTCCTCCAAATATTTAGATCTATTCACATGTAACAGAGTATGGTCTATCCTTATGATCAAAGCCCTCTCCAAAACAACTAGTCCCTTTGGGACTTTATTTGACTTTAGATGTAGTATTTCCTTCCCCAATACAATATCCTTTCCATCAATTTTTTCACATACTTAGTGAAATCTATCTCTTTATTGTCAAGACCTACCTCACAATACAAGAATCTTAGAATATCTACATCATCATCAAACACTTGCCAACTATCCACATTGTCAGGTATTGAAGGCCTAGTTTGAACTCCTATTTTAGAAATTCTAGAAAAAGTAATGTCTTCTAGCCTTAAATAAATGTTAGCCAACAAATCTGCCATTCTATTTTGGCTTCTATCCATCTAGTCAATAACAAATGCATCAAAACTTTCTAACTCATCCCATACTGCATTTCAATACTGCTTTAATCTATGGTTTCTAGATGCATATTTGGATTTGATCTGAGATACCACTAACTCAGAGTCTCCAATAACTCTAATGCATTTGATTCCATGTCTTGCATCTAGTCTCATACCTATCAGTAGAGCCTCATATTCTTCCACATTATTTGTACAAGTAAACAATAGAGAAAATTAAAATTTGAAGGATTTTCCATAGGGTGATATCAACAAAACTCTAGCACCAGTCCCCTCCCTAGAACTGAAACCATAAAAATACATTATCCATAACTTAGTTTGTTTAGATAAATTACTTACATCTTCTGACAACAATGCAGGTTGTGATCTTCTTGCAGCTTGACTTTCCTGCACTTCAAACGACCCCATCTTAGTATCCAAGAAATAGTTCATATTGTTATCATCTTGTTCCTCAATCATATAAGGAGTTCTGGTTTCCCTTGATACTTTGATGTTTTCACCATTCATGTTGAAAGTGGAAAATTATAAATCACATTGAATGCTTCCCCCCATAGAGGCACTCCATTTTCTTGACAATAGCATTCTATATTGGGGGGAATGTCTACAACAAACACACTCATTGTTAGTACTTTATCTAGGAAAGCAAATAATTTATAAGGAAAAGCCTTAATAATGCCTATGAAAGGCACTTCTCTAGAATCTATAGCTTTGTTTCTCCCATGTGGAGTGTCTAATTTCAATCCCATAGATCTCATGGCTTTTGCAGGCATAAGAATGTTAGATGCCCCAGAGTCAATCATGCAGTTTTTTAGCATTTTTCCATTTATTAATAATGTCAATAAAAAGGGATGAACAATTTTTGCATTAGTGCTAACAATATTGGTATCTAAGTAAATTTTGGGAATCTTTGATACAAGCTCATCAGATTCCTTTGTTGATTTATCCTTAGTGTCTCACACTTTCTTGTTTTTCTCTGGTCCCACAGTTTTAGTAGAGCTAACACTCTTCACCCATGTCAATGTCTTCTCTTTATGCTCTCATATCTTCATCATTTCTAACAAAGGCACCTTAACAGTTATCTGAGACAAAAGTTTCACCATATCCACATGGGTGTATTTCATATCAGAAATATCTGATCTCTGATTTGTGTAATCCACATCTTCTACTTGAGTAGCCAGTTTTTCTTCATCTCCCTTATGTTGTTTGTCCTCTTTTTTGGAATGAGGTATGGGACTTTCCGGTTTTTTCACCTTTTCTTTATACATATTTGGGCCAGTGGGTTTGTTGCCTTTCATAATCAAAACCTTGTTAGTACCTTCAGCCTATTTCTCTTTTTCCTGTGGCCTTTTGGTACTATTTTGGGTATCCTTAATAAACATACCAACATGTTTACCATCTACATTTCCAACTACTCTGTTTCTTAAAACATAATTACCCCTTTCTTGTGCAACCATATTTGTTGTGATCTCAGAAATTTCTTCATCAGATGGCCTTCTCAGAACAAGGGTCTCATCACATCCTTCAGCATTACATCTCATATTACCAATTTCCCAATCCTGGATGTCATAATCATCAAGCTAATAATATGTTTCATCATTAACAAGTGAGGAATTCATAGCACAACCACTGTCATCATATTCTTCCTCTTCATCTTCTTCATTTTCTTCAGTGGCAGAAATTTTGGCAGCAATAACACAATATTTAGGGTTATGTGGAGACTAACAAGCAACACACTAGGGATTATCACTGCACATATTTACAGAGTTCTTGCGCAGGGGTTCAAGAGTTTTTCCATTAGATTTATCCTTGTTCTATGGGACAACAGGTTTCCCATCTTTCCACTGAGTAGTATAAGGATAGTTTTGCATCCTACGATGTCTGTTGAAATTACCATAGGAGGCTTATCATTATTTGAAACCCTATTGTGACTACTCTCTCCAGGATTTAAATTTTTTAAAGCATTTAGAATAAATTTGAGGTTATCATCCTCCTTAGGTTTAGAACTCAAGGATTTATCTGATTCTTTCTTATTATGACTGGTGGGTTTCCAGTCTTCTCTCCTGCTTACTTTCCTAGAAACTCTTATGTTTGTCTCAATGTTGACTGCTACCTTATATGCTTCCCTAATATTTCTAGGGTTCTTATCTCTTAAAAAATAACCCATTTTTGCATCAAAAGCATTAAGATAGGTAGCAAGACATACCTTGTCATCTAGTCTCATCACTTATAGAAACTTGTGCATTTCCCTTTGAAATCTGATATTGAATTCCACCACCTCTTCATTTGGGTTCTTCTTTATGTTGTTGAACTCATTCAGCATGAACTCTTCATTAGTCTTTTCCCCATATTGGTCCCTGAAATATTCCTTCATCTCATCTATGGACCCAATACATTCATGGGGCAATCCTCTAAACTAGTCCCTAGCATCCTCAATTAATGATTGCACAAATAATTTCATCATAACATCATCATGTGCAATTTCATAGTCATCAACCATATCCATAAAATGTTTCAGATTTTCTTCACATGTTATAACATTATTCCCATCAAATTTAGGAAGTTTGTCCCTAATATTTTTAGGAATTTCATTCTGATAACCAGGAACGCCAAGGAAAATAAATTGTTTGTACCTTTCAGTATAGATAGGAGTTTTTTGAGATGAAATGTTACCTTGATTATTTGAAGTGGTAGCATTTCCAGAATCAATAGGTGGTGATAAATTTATTCCTAAATTCAGAGACATTTTGGGACCAGCACCAGCAGGATGAGGACCAAATGTTTTCCTAAGAAATTCAATTTTATTTTTCATTTCAAGAGCAGAGGCTTCCAACTCAGTCTTCTATAATTCCTTGGCTATTATCTCCATCTCTCTTTTGGCTCTCTCCAATTGGGTATCCAGCTTAACCATGGGATCTACTATACTCCCTTTTCTCATTGGCTCCTTTATTTCAACAGCTGCTACCTTTTGTTTACCTTTATCCTTGGGCTTTGGTATGTCATACAACTGTTGAATAATAGGTTCATGTTCAAGTTTCTCAGGTACAACAGTAGCATTTATTGCCTTGAAATCTTGCAGTTTCCTTTTCAACTGGTCAGATTGAATCTGAGCATGTCTGATTCTTTCCTGCTTTTCTCTTTCTCTTTTTTGTCTCAAGGCAATTTTCTCTCAAATCTTCCTTTCCAACTCACACACCTCTTTAAAAATCTCTTCAAAATCCACAAGAGTCATGTCACATTCTAAGTTTTATTCCATGATGGTTCTCTCTCTTCTATGACAATGGGCATGTGGTCTTTCAGATGAGGGAGAGCTCGGATCGCTTGGAGCATTCATATTCTCTTCACCTCTAATTTTGGATCTGGACCTTGTCTCATGTCCTTGAGACTTACCATGAACCACCTTTCTGGTATATCTAGGAACATCATCAACCCTTTCACTCTAAGAGTAATAATCCCCATAGACTCCTAATCATGGTTGTGTTTCTTGTTCAACTTCTACATTTTCTTCTTCATGATTAGGAGGAATGGGAGTATCCATTCTTATGTTCCTTCTCTACCTCTAGGCTTGGGGAGTAACTCCAGCAGCATTTATGTTCATTGATTTCCTAGCTCTAGAAGTGGATGGAATCTCACTTTCCAATTGATTCTTAGGATGATTGTTCATCCTGGATCTGGTATTTTTGTAACTCATAGATAGATAGTAGTGTATCAGATTAATTGTAACTCAGCACTGATGCAGATATTTTTTCAAGTCGCCACCCAACAAATAGATGGGAAAATACACTCTAATTTGAGTAAAAAATTTGGTATGGAAAATTTTCACAGGAGACAGATAACAAAAAATTCTAAGAAATTATCCTGGCATATTTTCAATGATAATACAAATCACTGGGATATGTGAAGATAAAACTCTATAGTACAATGGTCAACCGACTGGTATTGATAAGTAGGATGGGAGTCCAGCTCAACTTGAGAAACTGTACTTTCTTATTACAATGAAAGACTAATCCCCAACAGAGTCGCCATTTTGTTGGTTTCTTTTTATGTTGTGATGAAAAAAAAAAATCTCTTCCCTTTATGATTGTTTTATAGAGGATCCACCTCCAAATATTTTTTCATGCAAGAAAAGGACCAAATACCAAGCACTCTCTTAATACTTCTAATCTTTAGGTCCTGCTACACCAAGGGGGGGATACCCTATAATACCTATTGATATATCTAATCTATTACTATCAAGAAGTAATCTCACAATGACTCAACATAACTGGGAGATACAAGATAATTGGCTAATTACCCATTGAACATCAACCATGAAATCGAGCATGAGATAGAAATTTGTAACAAACTTACACAAATGTAGAATTAAAGGATTTTAAATGTTTTCTTATTGGAAAACATAACCAATGTGCAACTAGATATGAAATAAAACAAAACTTATCAGCTTTAGATCAACTCTTTATCCATTGGGCTATATTCTGACTCAGATATAGTATAATGAAATTAATGTTCACCAAAGATTTTAGATCATAATACAACTATCCCAAAACCCCTACTACTAATAAAACCCTAACATGTGTCAAACGAATCTATGCATTAATTAGAGCCTAATATAATTTGATCCTAGATTAGAACTCTCAAATAAATACATAAACACAGAGAAGACTATGCTAATGAATTAGAAAATTCATAACTCATAGGACACATAACATAGGAGAGATTAGAATCTGGGTCTTTGTATTAAATTCATAAAATCTTATTTCAATATACAAAAAGTACTCAAATATAACCTCTTCAATAAACTACGAAAGTTCTCTCAGCTTTATTTCTGACTTCTTACACCATCTAGTACAAATTATACTATCTTTCCCCTCTTGACTGAAAGCTTTAAAAATTGTTACAATACAAATTTTCCAGCCCTTTCCAGTGATCTTGGGAATCCTTTTATAGAATAGGATTGCAACAAGCTTCAGATCATTTGGAATAAGGACAAAATCAATGACTCACTAAAAAGACAAAATAGCTAATGGAGTGATAACCACTCCTGTTACAGTAGATATTTGACATATTTTGTCTCTTAACCGCTTGGTACTCACAATTGCTTCAAAATTGTTTGTAATGAGCCATCTAGAGACTATTGTGCTTGATATTGGTGATGTAGGATCTTCACTTTACTTATATCATCCAATCTATTAGGCCTCATCATTAGCTTACATGTCTTCACCTTCTCCTAGATCAACAATTGTGTACTTTTCCTTTCAATAGCTATACACCTCATCACCCATCTAGTTGAAGCTAAGGACCTCGTCCTTCCTGCTGTTAATCTCCCTCCAAGTGACATTTTCCTTTTCAATTTCTTGTGACCAAAATGCAAAAAATGCTATGGCCTTACCAACTATCTCAATAGTTTGAACAAAATGTAGTGTACTTTCCAGGGTAATTATGCTATTGGTTCTAACTGCCAATGCTTTATTCATCTGCCGATGCCACAACGCTTCACTTTTATATCTCTATTTTTCTTAAAAATATTTGGAAACATTTCATACCGGTCCTTTGAATATTCCTCTCTTAAGGCCATTACCTTATGACAATGCTCCTTCTTATGTCCATGTACATGAGAAATTTGACACATTTATGAGTGCTAGTTAAGACAATGTCAACATTGTTCTCTTTTTTGCAAGTGGTGTAGAATAATTTCAATTCTCCTCTCTTTTCTTTCCATCTATTCACCATTTGATTCAAATTGTCTTTATCTACATTGTATTCATTCAGCATGCTGACAATTTTCTTCCCTTGTGAATAAATTGTAGTGAGAACTAATTCATTGGTACAATACATGAGGGTGTTGTGTATTTTGTCTACATATTTTTGTTTCACCCATGCCTCTGCTTACCTAAAAGCTGCAGATTGTTCAACCCATTCCTTCTTTGATCTCTCTAGCTCTATTCTTTTAGCAATCAATCTTTCTTTTTCTTTCTCCAACTCCTCTAGTGTGTTTGGTTTTGATGGTGCAGGGGAAGGAGGATAAGTGATGATTGGGCTTGATGATGATGGCTAGTGAGGATCTTGTGTGATCATCCTATGAGGAACAAACTGGACATTTTGTTTACCCTCAAGGAAAGAAATCCTATTTTCCTTTTCAATTGATTTGATATTCTCATCATTATAAGCCTTCATGACAATTTCATACTTTTCTGTTAGGCTTTTGAATGCCTCTTCTTGTTTCTCAGCCACCTTTAAACTCAATATTGTTGTTTGCAGAGTGAGGTTAGTTGCGTCCACACTTGATGTATCTGATACTCTTCTCACAATAAGACTACCTACATCCTCAGCCTGATTACTTTCATCAGTACCTTATGGCTCTTCCTTTTTATATGCCACATAACAAGGGAAACATGTTCTTCACTGAATTTTACTCCCTTATATGCTCATCTAGCCTCTGCCTCAATAGCATGGACAGTCTTTGTCTCATTTCTCATAGCATCCAAAAAAATGGCATCTTTAAGATCCCATTCTGGAAGTATCAGTACTCCTTCCTTCTTGACCAGTGACCTTCCTTCCTCAAGAGTCATCTTTTCAAATTTAGACATCATCTCTAGCTTAATTTCACTTTCAATTTCTTCTTCACTCCCTGTAGATTGTTCCTTATGTTTCTGTTGTCACTTTTGTTTGAACTCATTTATGTGGGTTCTCCATAGAAATTGTAAAAATGTCTTGGCCTTGAAAAAATTGTCATCAAAAAAGAACTCATTACTATCCTGTTGTGTTAAGGGTTTCAACTCCTTTCTAGAATATTCTTCAACAGTCAGATCCAGTGAAGCATGCTTTGGGACCTTAGGTATCCCTTCCTGTAACTCATGGGTTGTAACAAAAAAATTTCCAGCATCTCCCATTTGTAGAAATTCTTCTTCTACTGCTTGCTCATCAATACAAAGTGAATATTGGGAAGGAGAATATACATTTTCCTATTGTTGTTTTTTTTCTCCTTCTATTCTTTTCCTTTTGGGGGATGACAATGATTGCGTATGTGGGTCTAATGGCCTCTTCCCCTTTGGATCCAGGGTCTTCTCAGCTTGTGGCAAGACTGTACTATACCCTCTTCTTTGGTAAACTACATATTTCCTTGGGGGAACATTCCTGGTAGGAGTTATCCTTCTCATCATTGCCTTAGCCCTTTCTAGCTTTGTTTCTCAAATGTTGACCCTTTTATGATTTAGTGCCTACATGATATCCTCAAACATCTCTATTAAAGATTATATTTTTTTAGCCCGAGGCTAAAAATCCTTTAATGGATCATACAACTTATCAAAATGTTGCACAAAATCTAAGCTCTTCTTGTATGCTAGCCATTTTTCCTTTTTTATCTCCTACTCTATTCGATCAAATTCATTTCTGATTATATCCTCAGTGAAATTGAATTGGTGGTTCAACACTAGGCATTTTTTTTATTTGAACATATCTTTAATAAAAGCTTCATGATCAACACATCTTGATACTGTAGTACTCAGATGGTAAGGGGCCATATATGTATCTAGGTGTTTCCACCCTCCCTTTGTAATAATAAACTGATGGGCTACTGTGATTGTAGGAAAAATAGTTCCTTTTCCTCTTCCTGTTAATGCTTCCTCCTGCAGACCTCCAATCTATCTTATTATTTATTCCAATCCTAACTTGACAGGTACTCTATAGGGTAATCCTAACTTCACACATACACTAGGTAGAGAATAACATCTCCTTAATTATGCACTATTTTCAATTCTTGACTATATTATTTAGGTCTCATTAATTGAAAAAGTGTTAAAGGCATTCTATGATCATCATTCAACAACAATACCCTAATCCTAGAAGAAAAACATCTATCAAAATTTATACATTTTGCCTCCTTGTTGTCCCATGATATGTTTGCATTCCATAGTTATACTAGCATATCCTCGTCATCTTTGACCTTTGGTAATTCCATCTCTTTGTCAAAATAATCTACCCCTTTGTATAGAAACATTTGCATCAATAGGGAATACCATGTGAAATATCTAGTCACCTTTTTGTTTTGGATGCCTATCAATCCTTCATGTATCAAGTCTACAAGATATGAAGCAAAATCAAAAATTATTTCCAAATGGCGGTGCAAAATTTGTACCATCATGAACATATAGTGGATGGGCATTTCCTTCTCTTCATCATCCCCATAGATCTGACATAAAGCCTTGTATACTCCTATGGACTTTGGGTTGAAGTATTCTAACTTGAAAGGTTCCTTGGTTTTTGGCCCTACCATGATCAAATCCCCAATTTTGTTGAAATATTCTTTTAACGGTCTATTTCTCAGATAATCCTTTCATGCTTGATACATTTCTATGAATTCTTTGAAATCAATTTTATCCGTTTGGGTATCCACTTCACTCAACTTGAATACTTCCCTAATTTCTTCTGCAGTTATGTTGACCATGACCTATCCATTCTTATCCCTGACTACCCTGGATATCTTATCATACTTGTCTACTATTTGCATAAGCATATCAATATCAATGAAAACCCTAGGCACTACTAACTTTCCCACATCAAATTGCCATACATTTCTATTAGGAGAAAAAGCATTTGTCTGGCCGAAAAGTACTCTGAATAAAGCCAAACCAGTCATTCCTATATTTGCATCCCTAGCCCATTGTCCCAGATTGTACAAACCCTCACCAATTTTCAAACGTGGACTCTTAGGGACCAATTCTTTGACTTTTGTCAAATCATTTGTTGACGTAGTTAATTGCTACAGTAGGTCATCACATACATTTCTATCTTGATAATTTGTGTGGCCCTTGAACTCTCTCCTATGTGACATCTTGAATTTAGGGTCTTTATAATCTTTGATTTAACAAACTTTTGACAGAATATAGTGACTGCAAGCCCTAATAATTCTTTGGATTTTAGAATTCAGACAACACTTGCATCATTAATTTACCCGTTCTGCAAATAGCCTGGAAATTGAAACGCGATCACTACAACTTTCTTTTGCTCCACAAATTTGACAATTATGATAATAAAGAGTTGAATGATTGAACACATAGAAATCCCGTCACTCCTGAGCATTAAATTCTTACTATGGAAGGCACACATTTTCCATTACTTCACCTGAGTTCAAACTCTCACGGCTAACGGTTTAGAATTGCTAAAATAACTCCTTTGAATTATGACCGTCAATCCTAACATTTACTCTTCACATCGGACATCTCATAGAAAGTCTTTTACAATATTCATCTCTGTGGACACGTGTCATCACGACACAATCCCTCAAAGCTTAACCTTTGGTCACTTTCCATTTGAGGCTTTGCGTGCACTGTTAGATCTTTCTAAGGATGATAACCCTTTATCTTACTTAACACTGGCAGAGGTTCCCAGTACTTAGGACATGCATCACAATGGCGCATTCCCTTGAAGACTAAAGGTTGATCACTTTATTATCTAGGCTTTATGCCATCCATCTAACCTTGTATGATCTTTACTCTCTTTAACACATCTCTATGACCCGCAAATTTGATATCCTAGGACACGTGGCAGTACGTTGCAATGCCTTAATGATTAAAATCACCTCACCTTTTATTGGAGGCTTTGCACTAGTTGTCGAATCTTCCTTAACCTGTCATTCCTTTACCCAACCAGCTTTATATTAACCATAGTCTGCAACTTTCCTGGATGGACACGCGTCACAACAATGCAATCCCTTAAAGATTATCCTTCGATCATCTTATCATTGCGGGTTAACACCAACCGTCAGATCTTTTTAGAGAAGCTATGTATTTACTGAATCTTTAATCACCCGCCGGACCCACTAGACACCACGTGGCAGCATGGCGCATTCCATTAATGGCTATTGTATGCGCATCTTCATCATAAGCCTTCATGCAAACCGTCGGATCAGATCTGACATATAATTTATTTAACCTCATCTTCTCATTAATGTTTGGGCCCACTAAGGACACACATCACCATGGCGCGATCTCTTGAAGTTAACTCACCCGCATCTTTGATATAGGGGTAATGCGCGAGCTGTTGGATGAAAAAGCATCTACAAATATCCTTTGATCTGTATCTCCACTATATCCAGTCTCACCAAAGACACGTGCACAACGGTGCATTGCCTTGAAGCTTAAAATTCACTCATCTTCTCATCGCAGGAATGCATGAGCCGTTGGATGAAAATACATTAGTTCAACCGATAACAATTTAATAAATCTTGTGGACTTTGAACTTAGGAAATAATAAAATACCACAGTGTTAGGATACTCACAAACTTATTGAACGTGAACATCTTTTTAAAAGGACACATGCAAGACATGTCTTAAGTGGAAAAAAGTAACACAGAATTAGAAACCATTTTGACGCATAGGGTTTTAGGACCAAATTTTACTCTTAGAAACATGAAAACAAGGGTTTCAAAGATTTATACAAGACCCTATTTCAGATACAAACCATGGACCCATTACTTTGGAAAAAAATTTAACAGACCTAACACATTCAATGCACAAAATATAATATTTGCACTAACCTAATTCAATAGAAAGGTAAATCAACTAGTATTTCATAATTACAATGAAACTGTAAGGAATTCAATCCATTAAACAAATATTAAGATATAAATTCACAAAAACACAGTTTTTATTCCTTCCAATTGCTTAGTGAATTATGCCAAATGGTAGCCAACTTGATTACATAGTATCCAAGGCTCATAAATATTTCTAGACATCTGTTTGGAAATTTCTTAATTGACCCATAACTACCTTTGGGTGGTTTCTACAACTTTTGCAAAAGGTTGTCGAGCAACATTTAAAAGTTGCAAAGTTACTCAAGAAAATTTTGCACTTTTTTACATTTTTGCTCTTTTTTCATTTAAATGACTTGGTTGGACACCAGAAGGTCCTAAAAAATTACTACGACCCTAAACACTTCAAAAATGTCCTTCTAAGGACTTTGACTGTAAACCACACAGATTGACCCATTTTGGTTATCAAGACCTTGCAAAGGTCAATTGGATCAAACCCACACACAACTTAACACACTTTCTCCTAGATCAAACAAAAATGATCCTAAACTTTCCTAAACATACTTAAATAACATTAAATGCTTCATCACAAAAAAAATTAGGGCTTCTACTCTAGGTGCTCCTGCACCAATCATCAACAATCCTTTATCGCTCTTCTTGAGCACATTAACTTGTTTTGTTTCTCTAGATCTTGAGAACAAAATATCAAATCAACCTAATCAACTTAGTTTTACTAATATCAACACACATCAACATAAATTTTTAGATTGACATCATTCAATTTTGTATCAAATCAACATCATACAAAGGAATTTTGACATCAAATCATGCAAATCAGATCGACATTATTTCAACAGAGAAAAAAGTTGCATATTTTGGGTTTCATTACCTAATTAATTGGTAGAGTAACTCAAAATTGCCTTGGAGGTTCCTAAATCTTCCTAAACCATGCACAAGTTCTATTTTAGCATGCATAGGCACCAGTTCAATTTTCAACATGCACTGGGCATGCATGGGCATTATTAAACATCATGGAAGCACTCTGGAATATTTCAAATGCCCATTCAAGGGTATAGGCGCTAAAACACCTTGTACAGGCACAAAAACTCATTGAAAATTTTCATAAACGATCCTAAATCATAGTACAGATGCCCAAATACATCATGGCAGTGCCCTAATATCTGGCATAGGTGCTAGAACATATTGCAAAAGTCTTAAAAGTAGATAAAAACATGCAAAATCAAGAAAAAAACATGGAAATTGAAAGGAAAGATCAGAGATTGGGAACATATTAGATTGTCATATGCTCTTGGACACTGATAACGCCACCGATGCTGAAATATATATTCTCTAGTTGGCACCACCATTGTTTCCATTAGAGGGAAAATCCAAGTTTTTTGTAAAGAAAAGAGGTGAAAATGAGAAGAAAGGAACACTTTTTACCCTCTTAAACTCACTTTTCAACTTTTTGAGGGAAAAGTTTGTAATTTTGGTGGGATTTTAATCACATAATTTAAATTAAAAGGGAGGGAATTAATTCAAAATTTCAACCGGGGCATTTGGGAGAAGTCAATGTTTATTAGTAAATCAATCAAAATCACAAATTTTTAAAACATATTGCAAAATCAATTCAAAATTTATTTTGATTCATTTCTTGAGGGGGCATACGATCATCAGAATGTGGAGTCAATATTATTCATGAAAAGAGATATTGGAGGGGAAAACTTTTCAAAATCATCATCGAGCATCACACAAAGTCATTCAAAAGGGGTTTTAAATCTTAAAATTTGATAAAAAAATTAGGGAATCACATCGAGGTTTTATCATCTATATCAAATGAAAGTTAATCAAATAAAGATCATAAAAGTGACATCAATCAGTGGATCCAGTATCAAATCAAATTCAGACATGGGTGAATTAAACATCAGTGATTCTTTGAACCAATGCACGTCGCACATTGATTTAAAAAGGGGCATTTGTATATACCCTAAATTGGTCAAAGCAAAGTCAACTGAAATCAAGCAAGGAAAATCAAGCAATTGAGGTTAAAAGCATGAATTAATTAAAATCAAAGCTATTGGCTTAATTAAATCAAAAAGATCAAATAATTGTGCAATTGATTTTAATTAATTAATTATATAATTTAATCAAATTTAATCCAACCCATTCAAGGGGAGACATGGCTAAATTAAATTAATTTAAGAAATTTTTAAATGCATTTATTCTCACATACCATAAAAGGACAAATCTCAATCAATCAATGAGGTGAATGCATTTGAATCACATGGATCACTCAAGAGGATTTGCTATCTCCATCATCCAAATTGCCTTTTTTATCTTAACCGTCCATCTTTGTCTCTTTGTCCCAATATTTGAAACCACCAACTCACTCACTTGATAACCCATGAGTTGAATCAACCCTCCTCTAATCCATGCTCCTCATTTTAGGAATTCAATAAATAGGAGGTATTCTAAGAGAAAATCATGCATTGTCATCCACTTTCATTTGCATCAATACTATAATTGATTTTTCTTCCATGCTTAGAGTACTTTGAGTTCATTTTAGCATTGTTATTGCATTTTTAGCTTCAATTTCATTATAATTCATCATTTTTTTAGCATAATTGCACATCGTGTAGCTTAATTTGCACTCTCATTTTAGAGGTTGTCACTTTAGGAATTTGCTTTTGTAGATCTGAGAGCATTCATATTGTACTTCTAATTAGAGAACCATGGGATGTTTATCAATTATTTTCAATTCAAATTTATATTTAGCTTAATATTTCATGTTTTTGAGTTGATTTGATTGAACTAATCCTATGAAGGTATTTTACATACACAATGGGTAAGTGCAGAAAAATGAGGGACCAAAAAGTGAAAAGGTGATCACATCCAACACATAACAAATGCACATTATAACATGCTCATGTTATAATGTGCTCACATTAAAATGCAATAACATTATAGCATGCTAGCATTATAATGCACTTGTGTTATGGGTTGGTAATGGTTGATCCTAGGCTTGATCACTATAAGGCTATTACGCAAATGCATTACAATGCCCTTGTATTTTGAAGAATAAAACACTTTCTCTTTTCATCTCTATCTACTTATAACATAGAATCATTCTATATATATATAAGTAACATTTCAATATTTATTTTTACTTTCTTATACTTCAAGTTATATTTGACGTATATAATAGTAGGATGTTCGAGAGTCGCTTCAAATCTCTAAGAGTTCTAATGTAGATTCTAATTTTCAAAAAATATTATAAATTTTAGTAATTGGTAGGATCTTATCATCATTCTCTTGATATCTCTAAGGGTTGGTGCATGGAAATGGTATACAAAAGTTGGATAAAAAATACATGCTTTTTTTCCAAATTTAGATAAACTTGAACTTTGGGGAGTAATTTGAGATTCATGCACTCAAAATTTGAAGATACTAAAGGAAAAATAATTTTAGTACTCCAAAAATATTTTCTAAACTACTAAAGTTTTTTAAAAATAGATAATACTAAGAGGATTAAATTTTTCATGCACACAAAACTATTCCTATTTTTTTAGTAAAACATAACATAATGTCTATTGTGCATGCCTCTATTTTTAAAATTGCATTTAGTATTTTGAAAAAATCGTTAGTATAAATATAGTTAAGGGTGTGTGTGTGTGTGTGTGTGTGTGTGTGTGTGTGTGTGTGTGTGTGTGTGTGTGTGTGTGTGTGTGTNGGGTGTGTGTGTGTGTGTGTGTGTGTGTGTGTGTGTGTGTGTGTGTGTGTGTGTGTGTGTGTGTGTATATATTTGTGTGTGTGTGTCTGTGTGTGTGTGTGTGTGTGTGTGTATGTATGTATGTATACATATGTTACTGTTAGTAATAACTGAGAGGGGGGAGGTGAATCAGTGGCCTCAAAAATTTATCCTTTAATCACTAACCACCAATCAAATAAACCTCAGATTATTAACTCCCTACAAGATGCATGCCATGAAATACTTATAATGATTGACTATCTGTCGGTTTTCCTTGTCTATCCTTATTCTCTTTGGTTACCGATATGCAATATAAATATTTACCGAAATACAGTAAATAAGCAGAGTATACCGATATATCCAGAAATGCATATGTGAAATGTAAAATAGTAAAGTAATAAACCATACACACATAACACTTGGATTTTAACGTGGAAACCCTGTTGAGGGAAAAAACCACTGGGACCGGTACCCCAAATTTTCACTCTTCTGAAGTGAGCCCTGTTAAGAGAAAACCCTTTTAAAGGTTACAAACACATTGTTAGGTGTGAGCTTGTTAGAGGAATTTATACATATAGGTTGTCAATTAGTATCGGGCAACTCAGTTTTCTACCATCCTTGAATCAGCCTCTTTCTTAGACTGTCAATAGGCTTTAGGAAAATCTAGTGCTACTTTCATGAATCAACCTTTTTGGAACTCATTGGGATGTACCTCAATATATAGAAGATTGTTAAGTCCTACTATGTTAAGAGACTTGATGCTTCAATGGTTAAACTGAAACAAAATGACCTGTTTCTAATGCAACTTGAATTGCAGATTTCAGATCTATTTAAGCACATTACCTCTCTGATCAATATATCAATTCAATTCTTTGTGCTCCACACTTTCTGCTCTGTGATGTTGTGCTCACTGTTTGCCAGTGTCTGCAGAATTCTTTAGCTCTCCCTTAGCTTGATTGATCAGGACTATATGAAGTTATCCTTCATCAGTTTCTCTTCAGCATCCTCTTTTAATTCACTCCCCTTCCATGTATATTTGGAGTGAATAATGTGTGTCTCTTATATAGACATGATATTCCTTGATTCTTGATTCTTGATTCTTTGCATGAAAAACAATCCAACCAATCTGATTTAAAACATAACTCCTAATTTATCTCGTAGTTATCTTCTTGCCAACTGTACAAATCAGCTTTAAATCAATCACTTAACTCTGGTCGAATAAAACAATGAAAACAACTAGTTAAGTCTATCTTTAGCTCTTGCCAGCTAGATATTTTGTCATTTTCTGAACTCTCTGTTCCGTCAGTCAACTCTTCAGTTAGTTTTCGGTTACAACTATTAGTTCCGTCGATGTGACTCCATTTAGCTTTGGGATCTCCATTTGTCGGGCATCATTGGATTTTTAGTTTTTGGGTAACTCTTGTTTTCAGCTTGTCGGGCAACCTGTGGTTTTCTTCGTCAGGCAACAATGTCTTTAGCTCGTCGGGTATCACTGTGACTTTTCTTCTTTGGTTTTACCGATGGTGTGCACTCTGTCGATGTTGTCTATCACTTAGTGAATACTTGACTTTTATGCATTGTTCAAAGCATAACCTTTGTTCCATTGATTATCTGAAGTCTTTGGCATTATGTACATGACTGTACATATTATATCAAGTTGACATCAATGAAAATACAAACCATTAACTAATTTACTGCCTTGCATTATCTTCAACTTAACATTATCAAACATTCAATTAGTTATATGTAATCAATCTCTCCCTTTGGCATTGATGGAAACAAAAATTATATTATCACACTACTATTTCTAATACAATATGAAATACAATTGTTAAGATTCATCAAACTACCAATCTTTGTTTGATAACCGATAAATGTCTGAACTTCGGTAAGCTCACTTTTAGCTTAGATTTGATTCTTGTAGTTTTCTATTTTCTTATGTGTTGAATCTCTTCTGGTGTCAATTTCTCTCCTTCTAATTGTTCTTCTGCTTTGATGTCTTGTCTTCTTTTCAGCAACTTTCTCTTTGTGTAATATTTCATACAATTTTTTCCACTTCCTTAGGATATAATCTCTCCCTATTGGAGTGATCTGATAATGGATAATCTCTCTTCCTTTTCTCAGAAGAATGTGATAATATGGATAATCTCTCTCCCTTTGACAACAATGCTAATCAAATATTGAAACAGCGTATGTTGCCAATTGTTTCAAATATCTGACATTCATGTCAAATAATCATTTTCTTCTTATCCATAATATATTCCTTGAATTTCCCTTATCCATCAACAATACACCATTATGTTTTGGTGCTTGGTTCTGATATATACCTATCTGTATATAGATGTAGCTTTGAAGTTCTTTTCTTTTTGCTTGCATCAACATTTCTGATATTCTTCAATAATATATACGCTGATGTAGCCTTTAGTCTTTTACTGACTGGTAGAAAAGGGTTTGATCCCTAGTCTCTTTCTCAGGTACTCAAATGTATCTTTGGGCAGTGGCTTGGTGAAGATACCGGACAACTTCTCTTTTGATTGCACATACTCAAGTGTCACTTCTTTCTCTTGAACTTGTTCTCTCAAATAATGATACTTGATTGCAATGTATTTAGTATTTGCATGCTTGAATGGATTCTTGGAAATGTTTATTGTACTTGTGTTATCACAATAGATAATCACTGGTTCTAAGATCTTCATATGCATGCCTTCCAACAGTTGTTTGATCCTTGCAATATTTGAGCAATTTGTAGCTGTAACCACCTGAATTTGGTCTGTCGCAACTATGGACCCTATTTGCCCTAAGTGTGATCATACCCTCGATTTATGTCCAAACGACCCTGTTACTGCTTGGCATATTTCTTTTAATCAATTTAA
>MU228221.1:282578-311439 GCA_018584345.1 Thuja plicata
CTTGTTGCTTTATCTAATCAAACTCAGGAGAGGGAATTACTCCCAACTTCTCTCTGAGATACTCAAAAGTATCCTTTGATAAAGGTTTTGTGAAAATATCTGCCAACTGTTCTTTGGTGCTCACATACTCCAATTTCACTTCTTTGTCTGCAACTTTTTCTCTTAGAAAGTGGTACTTGATCTCCATGTGTTTTGTCTTTGCGTGCATCATAGGGTTCTTAGACATGTTAATAGTGCTAGTGTTATCATAGTGAATAACAATAGGATAATCAACCTGAATACCAAAGTCTTTAACCATCTACTTGATCCAAACCATGGTTGAACAATTCAGTGTTGCTACAACATATTCAGCTACTGTTGTTGACTGAGAAATATAGTTCTTCTTCTTTCTTGTCCAAGAAACCAACCTATCTCCAAGAAATACTACTCCTCCTAACATACTCTTCCTATAATCAATACAACATGCCCAATCTGCATCTGTATACACATGAAGTTGTACATTCTCTGATTTAGGATACCATAAACCATAGTCTATAGTTCCTTTTAGATATCTAAATATCCTCTTGATTTCCATTAGGTGATTCTGCTTGGGTTCAGCTGCAAATCTTCCAACAATGCCAACTGCATTAGATATGTCAGGTCTATATTGAGTTAGATAAATGAGTTTTCCAATCATAGATTTGTACAATGTCTTATCAACTGCTATGGAATCATCATCTTTAGAAAGCTTTCTTCCTATTATCATAGGGGTACATACTGGCTTACAGTCTTCCATCTTAAAGGTCTTCAATATTTCCTTCACATATTTTGACTGATTAATGAATATACATTTATCTATCTGCATTACATTTAGTCCCAAAAAGTATTTTATAGGATAGATCATGCTCATTTCAAATTCATTTTGCATTTCTTTTGCCAATGTTGTACTAAGCTTGTCATTACCTCCAAATATAATGCCATCAACAAATATGGCAACTAGTAGTAATCCATCAGGTGTCTCTCTTGTGAATAGGTTACAATCTGTTGTACCTTTCTTGAATCCAATCTTTGTAAGATAACTATCAAGTCTCTCATACCAAGCTCTTGGTGCTTGTTTAAGACCATAGAGTGCTTTCTTCAATCTGCATACCATGTCTGGTTTATCTAAAAGATTAAATCCTTTAGGTTATTCTATGTAAACTTCTTCCTTCAAGTTGCCATTCAAAAAAGCTGATTTTACATCCATTTGATAAACTTTAAAGTCTTTAAATGTTGCATAGGCCAAGAACAATTTAATGGCTTCCAGTCTGCTCACAGGGGAAAATGTATCAGTGTAGTCTATTCCTTATCTCTGCGCATATCCTTTACATACCAATCTTTCTTTGTTTCTTACTACTATACCATCTTCATTCATCTTGTTTCTGAATACCCACTTTGTTCCAATCACATTTCTGTCACTAGGTCTAGGGACTAGTTCCCATGTATCATTTTTAATTATCTGATCTAATTCCTCTTTCATTGCATTCTTCCAATCAGAATCATTACAAGCATCTTCAACACTTAAAGGTTCAATTTGTGAAAGTAAACATACCTCTTCATCCATTGCTAGAATTTTTGCTTTTGATCTGGTCAAAACACTGCTGCTCCGATCTCCAATGATATCATATTTAGAGTGGTATCTAGATGTGAATTTAGGAACCTTAGGTGTTACTTCTTCTTCGGTAATTTGTGATTCATCTCTGCTTGATTCAGGGTCATTGCATGAGACATCAATGCAATCAAACATTTCTTCAATAATAGTATCTTTGCTACTAGGCCTATGTTCATCTTCAATCATAGGTGCATATTCATAGTACCTCTCTTGCACCATAAACTTTTCATCAATTTTTACGAGTACTTTCAATTACCTTTTTCAATCTCAAATTGAAACATCTGTAGGCTTTTCTTTTTGTAGAGTAACCAAGAAAAATACCTTCATCACTCCTGACATCAAACTTACCAACACCATCATCTCTCTTGATGTAGCACTTGCTGCCAAAGATTCTGAAATACTTTACTATAGGTATGTTGGTTGTATTCCTGTTTTTGTTGGTATACCCTAAAGTTTTGTTGCCTTCATGCCAATTTCTATCCAAAATTAGAAGGTCTATCTCATTTTTGAAGTATCCCTATGAAAATTCTATGTTGTTAGGTCAAAATCCACTTGAATGGTGCAAAAACCCAAAACCCTAAGCTATCTTCTAAGTCAAAATGCAAAAAAGCCCTAAAATGATAATCGAGTTTCTAATTTTGCATTACCTTTTTGAGAAACTTAAGTTATAAAAGTCATGTGCTTTTTAAATGTCGTCGAGTCGCTTAATCCTAAAAGCATATTCCAAATTTTCATGAGACTTGGTGATTAGCTATTGTCGGGATGTCTCAGAAAGAAGGAGAATATTCCTTATAAGTTACAAGACTTAGCAAAACCCTTCAGTTGTGAAGTCTCCCAATGTAGAAACACGTCATCAGGAAACATGGAAACTAGCAGTTAAGTCACGTTGTCGCACAAAGTATCATGCAGTTAGTGAATTTTCAAGAGACTTAGCGATTACTTCAGTCACGAGGTCTCCAGATCAGAACACAGTTAAGTGACAAGTTGAATGCTTATGTCATGTAGTCTCCATTTAAAAATTCAGTCAAGTAAAAGGTGTCAAGACTTCGCGACAAACCGCAAATTGATTAAAGTATATGGCAGTCGGGTAGTCACTGGTTTAATATGCTAAGTCAGTGTTTCTTCAGCGATGTCAAGCCATAGACTCTAGAGAGGTCCCTATGATTGGTACCATTGAGGCTATGCCTTAAAAATTAGTAGTTTTCCTTGATGTAGTAATGACTATGAATGTTCTTGTGGTTGACATACCACCACATTATGGCATGTTGCTGTCAAGAAAGTGGAGTGCTTCAATGGGAGGTAGTATGCAGAGTGATTTATCATATGCTACTTTTAACATTGCTAGAGAAAATGTTAAGGTCTTAAGGGAGAGTAGAACTCCTCACATGATAGAAAGATTTGAAGATGCTAACATTAATTGTTGCATTGACATGGACATGCAGAATTTCAGGATGCAAAAAAATGAACTTTATTATCAGCATGAAGAGGTTGACCCTATGAATAGAGAGTTAATTATGCATGGAGATGGATTGTGGAAAATTTACTTTGATGGGGCTTGCTCAAAAGAAGGATCAGGGGTAGGTGTATTCTTGATATCTCCATCAGGTACAACTTTTAAGTATTCATTTCTATTAGCCTTCCAATGTACAAACAATACTGCAGACTATGAGGCTTTGTTTTTAGGACTTGAAATTGCTATCAAATATGGTATAAAGTGTTTAAAGGTTTATGGCAATTCTGAGTTGGTAGTAGCTCAAGTTAGATCAAAGTATGCAGTAAAGAATTATAGGTTGAAAATGTACAAGTATGCTATTTGGGATAAAATTAAAATGTTTGATGCCTTTGATATAATTTGGTTAGAAAGGTCAAAGAATATAATGGCTGATTTTTTAGTAAATGTTGCTTTAAAAAATGATGATTTGACCTTACATGGGGTGTCAATACTATAAGTCAAAAAATACCAGTTGCTTCGAAAAACATATACAAATGGCAGGTTTTCCAAGATGATCAAGATATTCTGAGGTTCATGCAATTTCTAGACCATTATGAGAACCAGAGCATAGATGGTAGTACTTTACTAGAAAGTAATGATGGAAAAGACTACATTTTGGGAAATGAGGTTGTCCAGTTAAGTTCTAATCAGATTCCTAGGGGTTTGGTTGAGCTTGAAGCATTGTTTAGTAGTCAACAAAATGATTCATCAAAGTTAAGCAATGCCAAGGTTGAGGATTTAGAAGAAATAAACTTATGATCTGAAAGTAGTCCTCAAATAGTTTATATTGGAAAGGGTTTAGACTCTCATATAAGAATAAACTTGATCAAATTGTTGAGAAAATATAAACATGTCTTTGCTTGATCATATGATGACTTGAAAGCATATAGAGAGGACCTTTTTCAACATGAAATCCCATTGAAATCAGATGTGAAACCATTAGGCAAAAACAGAGGCCTATTAAGCCCTTGTTGGTTCCTAAAATGCAACAAGAATTGATGAAACTAAAGGATGCCGGAATAATCCATCCAATTAGACATTCAACTTGGGTATCAAATTTAGTACCAGTCAGAAAGAAAAATGGTGATATCAGACTATGTGTGGATTTTAGAAACTTAAATATTACTTCCTTGAAAGATAATTATTCCTTACCTAATATGGAAGCAATGTTGCACAAGGTGACTAGTTGTGAGTTGCTGTCTATGATCGATGGTTTCTCAAGTTACAACTAGGTCCTAGTTAAAGAAGAAGAATAATATAAAACTATATTTACCACTCCATGGGGAACCTATGTTTATATTAGAATGCCATTTGGACTAATAAATGTAGGGGTGACTTTTCAAAGGGCCATGGATGTTGCTTTCAAAGAATTTATTGATTTATTCATGGTCATTTATCAGGATTATTTGACTGCATATTCTAAGAAAGTAGTGCATCACTGTGATCACTTGGGTAAGATTTTCAATAAGGCATTGGAATATGGTGTCTCACTGAATCCCAAGAAATGTCATTTTGTAGTAAAAGATGGAAAGTTGCTTGGACATATAGTGTCTAGGGAAGGGGTAAGAATAGACCTTGAGAGAGTAGAGGCAAGTCAAAGGGTGATTGCTCCAAAGAACTTAAAAGGGGTACAATCTTTCATAGGAAAGATCAACTTTGTCAGAAGATTCATAGAAAATTTTGCAGAGATTGTTAAACCCATTGTAAAATTGTTAAAGAAAGATGCTAAATTTGTTTGGAATGAAGAAGCCCAACAGGCATTTGAGAAAATAAAAAAAGCAATACAAGAAGCTCCAGTTTTGAAATCTCCAGATTATACTAAGCCTTTCTCTTTGTTTTCATTTGCATCTTTTTACACAATTGCTACTATTTTGCTACAAAAAGATGAACAAGGATTTGAACATCCAATAGCTTTTTACAGTAAATCCTTGCAAGCTGCAGAGCTTAATTATGAAATAATGGAAAAGCAGGCTTATGCTTTGGTAAAAGTTGTGAAGTCCTTCAGGCCATACTTGGTTTGTGCTAAGATACAGGCTTATGTTCCTCATTCAGCAGTAAAAGATATCCTTACACGGTCAGGGTAACTGGTAAGAGGTGTAAATGGATCACCAGAATTCAAGAATTTAACCTTGAGATCCATATTATAAAATTGATAAGAGGAAAAGGTTTGGCAAAGCTCATGACAGAAGAAAACTTGGATCTAGTATAGATAAATCAAATAGAAATACACGATCAAACTTGGAAGGATAAGAACGTTGTATTGTTGTTATGCCTTGATAAGTACCAAGCTGAGAAGGTTTTGAGTGAAATGCATGAAGGAGAATGTGGAGATCATTTTTCTGCCAACACTACTGACCACAAGATTTTAAGGGCAGAGTATTATTGGCCTACTTTATTCAAGGATACTTATGAACATGTCAGGAAATGTGAACCTTGTCAAAGGTTCTCCAATAAGATGAAGTTTTCAGGTGCTTTGTTGCTAAACCCAGTAAGTACTGAAGCTCCTTTTACTATGTGGGGAATTGATTTTATTGCTAAATTTCAAGAAAAATCTAGTGGAGGACATAGTTGGATATTAGTTGCCACAAATTATTTTACCAAGTGGATTGAAGCCATCCCTACAAAGAAAGCAACAAGCATGGTAGTTATTGAATTTCTCATGGATAATATTATAACCAGATTTGGTGTACCTACTAAGTTAGTAATGGATAATGCCATGAGTTTTAGATCAGAGGAAATAATAGATTTATATGAAAAATATGGGATTACAATATCATATTCATCCCCATATCATCCACAGGCTAATGGAAAAGTTGAGTCTATTAATAAGAGTATATTGAAAATACTAAAAAGGACTCTAGAAAATAATAAAAGAGCATGGAATACTAAGTTGAAGCTAGCACTTTGGGCTGATAGAATAATAGTTTAAAAAGCAATAGGTAAGTCTCCATTTGAGTTGGTGTATGGTCTACAAGCAATATTTCCCATCAACAATTTATTGCCAATATATCAATTTTTACAAGAAGGACATTTAGATGTTTCTGATAATATGGAGAATAGAATGATTCAGTTAATAGAATTGGATGAAATAAGAAGGAATGGTCAAAAGGAAAACATGAAATTGTAGCAAAAGATGAAATACCTTTTTGATAAAAGGGCTACTGAAAGAAAATTCCAGTCTAGTGACCTAGTTCTCCAGTGGAATGCAAGAGCAGAAGATAAAGGAAAACACAAGAAGTTTGAGTCTTTGTGGCTAGGGCCATTTATTGTTTCAGAGAATTTTGGAAAAGACTCTTACTTATTGAAGAACATGGAGGGAGAAGATTTTGAGTTGCCTATGCATGGGCAATTCCTGAAGCCCTTTTTCAACGGAGAATCAAATTTTATGCACAAGTAAGTATGTATCATACTGTGAATACTTCCCTTTTGTCTATGTACATGCTGTAAATAGTTTCCCTTCTATTTTAGGTTAGTTGGCATCCTCTTCATTTTTTGAAAGGTCTGCAACCAGAGATTTTGTGGTTCTTTTCCATAAACTATGTTTAGTCAATCCTCAGGAAGAGCCACTATTGTTTGTATTCTTTTTTTTTTTGGTATGCCCTAAAGTTTTGTTGCTCTATCCAAAATCAGAAGGTCTGTCTCATTTTTGAAGTATTCCTATGAGAATTTTGTGTTGTTAGGTCAAGATCCACATGAATAGTGCAAAAGCCCAAAACCCTAAGCTATCTTCTAAGTCAAAATACAAAAAATCCCTAAAATGATAATCGAGTTTCTAATTTTGCATTACCTTTTTGAGAAACTTAAGTTATAAAAGTCATGTGCTTTTTAATTGTCGCTGAGTCGCTTAATCCTAAAAGCATATTCCAAATTTTCATGAGACTTGGCGATTAGCTATTGTCAGGATGTCTCAGAAAGAAGGATAATATTCCTTATAAGTTACAAGACTTAGTGAAACCCTTTAGTTGCAATGTCTCCCAATGTAGAAACACATCATCAGGCAATATGGAAACAAGCAGTTAAGTCGCGGTGTCGCGCAAAGTATCATGCAGTTAGTGAATTTTCATGAGACTTAGCAATTACTTCAGTTGTGGGGTCTCCAGATCAGAACACAGTTAAGTGACAAGTTGAATTCTTATGTCACGTAGTCTCCAATTAAAAATTTAGTTAAGTAAAAGATGTCAAGACTTCGTGACAAACCGCAAATTGATTAAAGTATATGGTAGTCGGGTAGTCACTGGTTGAAAATGCTAAGTCAGTGTTTCTTCAGTGATTTGGAGACAAACAGTTAAGATGAGACACATGTCCATAGTGAATAGAACAAAGTTTTTTGCATAGTCTCCAAATGATTAAAGGTTTTTAAAACATACTCAGCGACATAGCGGAGCCGTCAAATGTAGAATTAGAAAAGATCAATGATAGTCACTGAGTCTCTATCAAATTTGCATAAGAGTAAAAAGTGCTCACAACAATGAGATTATCTTTAGTCACATAGTCTCTAAATCTAGATTAAAGGATAAAGTTATGTCGCATAGTCTCCAAAAGAAATATCAAGTAGTAGTTTTAATCAGTGATTGGGTGACAAAGGTCAGTCCCAGGGTCTCGTAAAGAGGAATAATCATTCAGAGACTTAGCGATAATAGTTAAAAGATAAAAGGTAACCTTCAGTTGTGGCGTCTCCGAATAAACTTTGGGTTAAGAATTTAATCTGGTGACTTGGATTCATTCAGTCATGTGATCGCCAGAAGTTAACCTTGGTTAAGCCAATTAAAGGAAATCATACAGTCTCTATATCTCCAGAAGAATTAAGGGTTAAGAAGTTTGATCAGCGACAAAGAGATACTGCACAGTCGCGTGGTCGCTGAATATGAAAAATGATAAAAGGTGATAGTTGCTGAGATGACAATGTAGAGATTCAACATCCAAGGAGAATCCAAAAGATTAATTACTGTATGAAAAAAGTAGTTGAGATGTCTGACGAAGAACCAATCATATGAGGACAAGTCATTCTGTTCAAATTCTATAAGGGTTTTTTTGAAAATGCACTCATATGAATTTGATTTCCTGTCACATTCATAAGCTACGGCTAGGATTTCAATTAATTCCATAGCATGTTAACTTCAAAGAAAAATTGATTATCTCTTCAATAATGAGCTATGTACTTAGAAAAGTTACCAAAAAGAGTTGATTATGGATTCATTTTCATTTATCATGCATCCAAAATTGCAGAATGAAGAATTTCTAGGTCTTCTTCATTCAAAAGGAAGATATTGTTCAATTCTAGGGTAATTCTCCAGTTTTTAGGGTTCTTGAATTTCTAGCAGTACACAGAGAAGAGTAGTGAGTCATGAGAGGAGATTTGCCTCAATATTGATAAAAGAGAAAGAGAAAACAAAGCAAGATGAGTAAAGAAATCAGTGTGGCTTCTACCAATAGAAAGAGTGATGAAGTCGATGATGATGCTAAGGGAAAGAGGAATTTTTCTAATGAATTTTTGAAGTTATTACCTGGGTCCACATAGAACAAGAGGGAAAATGCAAAATTACTAGCAGATGAGTATTGTGAAATCAGAGATGCCCGCACTCTAGGTTCCATAAGTTTTTCTCTATTTAACTATTTTTATAATAATTCTGATAAAACCATTCCCATATCAAACCCTTGGACCAGTGGTCTTGCTAGGTTAATTGTCCCTGATGTTTGTATAGATGTAGACTTGTTTCTAGGTCTTGCAAGCCATTATGATGCTCTGTCTAGGACAATTAAGAAAAATTATGGTACTGCCCTATTGATTTTTAATAGGAATTTATTCATGCAAGCCTTTGGCTTATAACGTACCATGTCCACTAAGATAAATATTACTAAGCAACAAGAGAGGTATAGGTTACAACCTAGTGTTGCTAGAAACCAATTGTAGAAGCATATTCTTAAGGAGGTTAGGAATCATATTACCCCTATACCTAGAACTGTACCCTACTATTTTAAAGATTTACATTTCTATATTAAGTACATTGCTTATGCTTTGTGTAGAGTGTTGGGTATAGATGGAGGAGCATAGAAAATAAACTCTGGAATTTTAATGATGGTACTAGATTTACAAGATGTGCATTCTAGCACCAATTATGATTATATATAGTACATTATTGATAAAATGCATGAGGGGTTTGTAGCTATGTAGAAGAAGATGAAAAATCCCAAGGAGAAGGAACCTAGGTTTTTTCATTATTCTATCTTGATGCATTTGTTGTTGCATTTCAATCATGGGATCATGAATGTGAACAATTTGAACCCTTGGAGATTTTCAGGACCGAACCAATCCTATTCAATTTTGGGTTAGGATATGGAATTATACATCCAAGGATTGTGACTTTTGTGGATTTGAGAACTGGATTGTACATCCCTTGATGTAGAGCATGGGTATTAGTAAGACTAGACTCGTAGTAAAGGTGTTGCAATTATTGAGACCTTGTGAGTATGTGGATAAGTGGGAGGGTGACCATAACTGGGGAGATTTCTTTTTATAAGAGAATTTTACTATGATAAGGGTATATGGATGCACACATCCTCCTCATGTTCTCCCATATCATGTGTCATCCAGAGTTGCAGCTATGGATTTTATCTGGCAGTTGTTGTTAATAGACAATGAACATTTTGCACCACATAGGAAGGGGACATTAACCCGTAGGCAATTTAAAATCTTTCAGTTTACTATTGGTAAGGGTGCTATTGATTTGGTGAGTACATGGATGGAAAGCTGCAAGATGAGAGCAGCATTATACAGATACATTGACCCAGAAGGATTCATTGCAGGAGCTAAGAAATTCCTGACTCCTACCATACCAAATACAAATGTTCATGGTTTTTGTGTGGAGGGGGATGTTACAAGGAATATCCTTGATGAGAATGAGGTAAGAACCAGAAGAGGGAGAGAGAGAGAGAATTCAGGAGTTACTAAATTTAGAGAAGAAAATAAGAAGAAATGGACTATCATTTGGAGTTTTTTACCTTGACCTACCATACTTTGATAAGATTAAAGCTATGATTGATAATTTTTATATACTTTGTGAGTAGTTGGACAATGTTTTAGATACAAAGAAAGGAGGAAAAGAGCCTGAGTATTCAGAGTCTGAATATGAAAGTGATAGTGATGGAGACTATTCCCATCCACCTCAATTTGACCAACCTCAAGAGGATAATGCAAAGGCATCACAGGTATAGGAAGAACAAGGCCATATCATAGACCTGACTGAGGTGTCCCAGCTAGATGATGTAGAAGAGCCTACCACTAAGAGGCAAAAGGTTGACCCTGGTCAGACCTCCTCTGTTAGAAAAGAGAAAAAAGGAGATAGAACAAGTGCTCTTATTCCTAGTCACAAATTATATGATCATAATTTGAGGAAAGTCATCAGACAAGGAAAGAGGCAATAGCTTGATGAAGAGGAGAACATAGAATTGCCTCTTAAGGCATGTATTGATGAAAGGCTACTTCACCAGCAGTAGTTCCTAAGTGATGATAGTTTTATTAAAACTAATGAATTTAAAGATTTTGTAAGATGGCACAAGAAGGAACAAATCAGGGAACAACTAAAGACAAATGGTGAAAAAATAGTTACAAATGAGGCTTTGCTGGCGCTGCAAGCCTATGACCCTAATAGTGAGGATGTCTCTCCTGATGAGGAAAGAAAAATAGTTTTAAATAGTGGGATTTTGCTTGCTGAGGGCTAGGATTTTTCTTTAGCATTCATTATTGACCAAATTAGAAAATAGACTGATCTTAAGTTTGCAAGTGAGATCCAGATGGGTGACATGATTAAAGGATTTGGATATAGTCTAAAGTCACAAGCCTTTGCCATGTGGAACTTGTGTCCAAGAGACCAAAAGCCTCAACTGGTAACTATTCAGGAGAGCATGGTGGGGAATCAAATGGTCTGGACTGTGCAAAATACTAGAGATCTTGATATTTCCTGGATCATGACACATTGGGCACACTTAAATAAAGATAAGACAAAAAAATTGTCTGAGAAGTGTGGAATTTTGATTGAGGAAGCTAGTGCCCTAGCAAAGGATAGGGAGTTATGTCACATAAAGATACATCAACAAGATAATGTAATTGCTGAAATGAAAAAGCAATTGCAGGAGAAACCTAAAGTGGTTTATGTGCCTTCAGTATAGCCTTTGCAGATAGAAGAGAAAGCTGAAGAAAAGGAAGTAGTTGAGATAGAGGATGTGGGAAAAAAGAACAATGAGGTAGCCTTAAATGTATTCAGATGCATTCTTCAGCATAGGATAGATATACTCAAAGAAAAAATAGATATTATCCTTAATGCTTACAATAAATTACCCACATTACATGCTGAAATATTAGGGTATATTTCTATTTTGAACCCTTATTTTGTTACTTGGTCTCCTAGGGTCCAATTATTTGAAAAGCTTTCCTCTTTGCAGCCACTTAGATCAGATTTACCTGAAATTATGACAGAGGTAGAGGATGAGATTAAAAAAGTAAATATAGCTTTATCATTCTTTAAAGGAAAGCTAAATCAGATAGAGGCTAAATTAAGCCTATTTTCTTCGGAGTTTAATAGGTTTGTTCCTCCTTTGAAAGGAGAAGATGATCAGGTCAAGGCCTTGGAGGCTTGGAGGAGTGAATTTGATAGTAGAATGCCAAGCAATGAGGCATTTATTTCAGGATCTGATTTAGATTTCGATGGTTTTAATAGGATTTTGGATGAGTCGTTTAAGGCAAAAACTGACGTAAACAAGTTTTTAATGGATGTTAAAAGCATCTCTGATGTCAGATAGGAGAGGCAGAAAGGGAAACTGTGGAGCACACAGAGTTTTAAATGGCCTACAAAGGATGAAGTGACAGTATGGGACTTGATGACCAAGCCAAAGAAAAAGAAGCCTGTGGTAGTAGAGGAGGATATCCTGGATGAAGAATAAAGAGGAACACTTGGCGCCTGACCATTGAGCACAGGGAGGTTAGTTATTATAAAAGACAAGTGTATGTTAGCCTGAATTGGCGGTCACTTGATCTCAGTATGAATATCAGTTTCTATCCTGAACATTGTCAAACAACGGTGCCAGATTCCAGAAGAAGACAAAGAAGATCAGATCTCATCCCCTATTTTTGTCTCTCCGTCGCTTCTACATTCTCATTCTTTGTCTTTTCTGTACTTTTAGGGTTAGGTTCCTTAAACCATCTGAAGCTTGTTGCATCCTGATGTTAAGGATTCCAATATGGTTAAGGAGCTATAAATAGATCAAAAATTGTAATTGTAAGAGAGAGATGAAATATATTGAAAACCAGACTCTTTTAAAATTCAGTCTGTGTCTTTGAGCTTTTTGAGCTTTTTATGTATTGAAGCAGAAACATATGAATAAAATACAGTGCAAATTTAGTCTATCTTATTGTTGTCTCTTTACTTTTTGTGTGTGCTTTTATGTTTAAACATGTAAGGCATTTTTAAGCATATTGGCTACAAGGTAGCTATCTAATTGCTTGCAATTTTCTCTCAAGGAAAGAACGAAGTTTTGTGAGTAGTTTCAGGGAGCATAGAAATTTTTAAGGATTTGATACAATATTGTAGAGGTGACAGGATAGTTTGTAAGGCATTTTATCTGAGTTGCATGTAGGTTGTAAGGCATCTTACAATATTCTATTTTTATATTTATGTGGATCTTTATTTATTAATTCTATAAGCCCAAGGATAGGCACCGGTCTAGGAACTTGTTTGGTAATCTATCATCATCCAAATATCCAAAACTATTCAAACCAGTTACTTTCAGAATATTTGTGTAAAATCAATTATACTCATAGTGATTACAGTTGAAGTTTGTTGATTTCTTAAAGAGTAAATCAAATAGGATATTCCTCCTAGATTCACAAGAATTGCAAAAGGAAAGAAAGATGAAATTCCCTATTATGTTGATGTCTGTTGTCATTAAGATATTGATTTGGATTGTCAAGGATTTTCTCAGAATAGTGATAGTTATCTGTATTCTTATATACATGTCCATATAAAAATAGAGCATTCATCACATAAGTAAAATCCACTCTAAAGATATTGTCATGTCAGTAATCAGTCATAGGTAATACCTGCCTGAGTCAGTGGATCTCAAAAAGAAGGAGGTGATAATAGGTATTCCCAGTGTTATCAAAATACCTTATCAATTAGTATTTTCTCTTGCTTGAGTAAGAGTATCAAAGGCATTGGGAATCATAGAGTTATTTAAGTATTCAAGCAATTTTAGAGCCCCTACAAGAAAAAACCCTAACAAATAAACAAATTGGTGACTCTACTGGGGAACTTTAAGTGATTATAAATCATAACAGTTGTAGTTGTCAAAATTGTTCTTTGATAAGTATTCATTCATTCCAAATCATTGGGTGGCGACTCTAAAGAAATCTTTGAGATTAGTGCGAATTTAGTAAATATCTCTCAGAATGAATACTAGGTCAAGGATGAGAAATGATCCTAAAAAGGTTTTATATGGTGGAATCCCATCATCCTCAAGGATGGAAATGTCTTGGAGAATAAAGAGAAACCAAGTTAGCATGGATGAAACCCCTCCAAGAAGTAAAGAGGGTAATGTTAGGAGAGACATGAATAGAAATCAACATTCTCATGATGGAAATACTTTAGAGTATGCAGAAGCTGCAGAAAGGGTATTAGAAACACCTACAGTCACTTCTACTTCTAATGAGAGAGAAGAGACAAGTAAATCTAGTTTAGATTATGAAGATGCTCCCTCTGATGTGCTAGCAAATGAGGAGAATTTCATCATTAAATAGCTTTCCCTTGTTCAACAAATGAAAAGGGAGAGAGAAATGAGAAAGAAAAACATGAGCATAAGGATGTTGATAAGAGCTAAAGAAGATCTTCAAGACATCAAAATATGAAAGATACAAAGAGGTCTCAAAAGGACCAATAAATATCATTCACTCATAAGGCTTCTAGTTCACAAAAGGATAAAGGTAAGAAAAAGATGAGTGAATATAGAAATCAAGAACCTAAGTTTCAGAAGCCTTTAACAGAGCAGATGTCCAAGTTAGATATTGACTTGGAGAAATTGAGAATTGAAAATGAAACCATGGAAAAAATGTTAGAAAAGGCACAAATAGAAGCTGCAACAGTTGAAATGAAGAAGAAAATAGATTTTTTAGAATCTTCAAAGTATTCTCATGCGAGGCCAGATAATATTACTACTTCTAAAGAAAAAGCCACTACTTTCAAGGAGAATGATAGTTTTCAAAGGAAACCATTGCATACTGAAAGGTATAAACAATTTAACTTTGTTGGTATCCCTGGACATCATAATGCTTTCCCTAAAGATGTGGGTGATATAGGAGAAAATCTCCCAAAGTTTGCAGGTAACAATGTTATTTCTTGTGAAACACATTTAAGAAAGTTCATTGATTTTGTTGATGATTTAAATATCACTCATGAGGATGTGTTAATGAAATTATGTGTTCAGTATTTAGTGGAAGATACAAGAGAATGGTTTAGGAGCCTTTCTAATGGATCTGTTGTTTCTATGGATGAGTTGATTGAATTATTTAAGGATCAGTATGGAGATAAAACAAATAAAGGCTTTTGGTTGAATGAGTTCAACAATATCAAAAAGAATTACAATGAAGAGGTCACAGAGTTTAATACAAGGTTTCAAAGAGCTATGCACAAGCTATTTCAGAAGATAAGGCTAGATGAAGAGGTATGTCTAGAAAATTATTTGAATGCCTTTGATTCTAAGATGGGATATGCTCTTAGAGATAAAAACCCTAGAACTCTTACTAATGCTTATAAGATAGCAATGAATATTGAAATGAATAGAAGAGTATCTGGTAAGTTAAATAGGAGGGATGACTCAAATTTTAGTAGGAGCAATTTAAAAGAACCAGAGTATAAGGAATATAGGGCTCCTCAGAAGAATAGGCCTTCTTATAATACTACATACAATCCTCAAAATAGAATATAGAACCATCCTTATGGAACTCAGTTCAAGGATGGGAAGCCTGTTATTCTACCTAGAAAAGAAAAGACAAACAACAGAACTCCAGATCCTCTACATAAAAATTATGTCCATTTCTACAATGATGATCCTTGGTGTGAGGCTTGTGAGGCCCCTCGTAACCCTGATTTTTGTATTATTTCCTTAGATTTGAGAGTAAGTGAAGAACAGGGAAATGATGAGGGTGAACAGTGTGATCATAGCAAAGTAATGAGAATTAGAATCGTCTCAAAATTGGCAAGGCCAAATCGAATCATGAATCGCCCATGAATCAGAATCGAATCGCCCATGAATCGGCAGATTTTAAAAACCCTTAAAATTTAGAGATTTTTACAATTTAAAAATTATTTCATGCACCCTTTATTGAATATAACTTAAACACACTATAACATCATCAAATAGAAGCTAACATACATAAACAAGGAACATAAATGATAAATCCATCACATGCGTTACATATTTATGCAGCCTAGAAGTATGAGTTAAGATTGGTATGTCACATAGTATCATAAAAACATTTAAACAACAAAAACAGTTGTAGTCATAGCATCTTGAGTCATGATCATACCATCATATACCTCAAATGCAAGTTCAACGTCAAAGATTTAAGAATCAAAACATTAAAATTAAATCATTACATCAGTTCAAGTATCATTGTTTTAAGTTCAACTAATGAATTACTAATTTATTGATATTCTTCTTCTTCTTCATCATCTTCTATATGGAGCCAAATAAGACTCGAAGGTTAATTTTTCCCCACTTTTATCGGCGCAATTTCTACCCCAAATTATTAAATGGGGGTTTGGGGGTGAAGCCCCCAAGATGGGTTCAAGGGGCAGCACCCCTTGCGGGGTCTAGGGGCAGCACCCCTTGTGCACTCTGATTCATGCCTGTTCATACAGGGTGATTTAGGCAAGATTCAGGCGATTCATGCCAAAAACCTGCCGATCTGATTCAGCAGCTCCAAAAAAATTGGGAGCAGTGAATCGAATCACGATTCACGTGATTCACGTTATTCAGAGGTGATTCTCATTACTCTAGATCATAGTATGACAAATACTTATTCATGCCATGACATAGATTCAGACAGTGAAAATGAAAATCATGATTCCTGTAGTTCACAAAGAAGGGTATAAAATCATCATCAACAGATCTTGTCTGATAGTGAAACTGAGGGAGCTGATGATCATATAAGATGTTATGCTCAAGACAATCAGGATGTTCCACATATTAGAAAAGCTTTAGATGAAGAGAAAGCTAGGATTACTGTAGATTTAGTGAACAAGGCTAGAAGCAACTACCACTTGAGAAATAGGGTAGTAGGTGGTGCTGGCAGTCAACCATTTGGTGTCTTTATAAAAGAAAATAAGATAGACACCAAGTATGTGCAAAAAAAGGAAGGAACTGGTGAAAATATAAATAAACATAAGGTCAAAATCATTACAAAATCCCTTGAACCAAATTTTGTACAAGAAGGAGAATTGAAAAGGCAAGAAACAAGTACTCTTGTTCAAAAGATAGAGAATAAAAAATTAAAAGAACTAGCTCTAAATGAACATACTGAGGAAAGTGATATCACTATTGATAAAGAAAAATCTTCAGATGTGAAATATACTCCAGTAGATATGGGTCAATGTTTGTCCCAAATGACAGTTAAGGTACCATTTCTAGAGATGATGAGAATTAAAGAACACAAGGAAAAGGTATTGTCATTGTTAAACAGTGTGCCCATAATAAAGGTCCAAAGTCCAGAAAATGTTGGCAAGAAACCAATTAACAAAGGGAAGGAAGTTGAGGTGTTAACATCTAAGATTACTCAAATTTTATTAAAAACAACTTCTTCCCCAAAGGTTTTTGACCCATTTTTTCTCTCATTGATAATTAATGGAAAGATGCTAAAAATTTGTATGATTGATTCAGGAGCATCTAATACTGTTATGCCAATGGAAATCATGAGGTCAATGGGATTACAGGTTGATACTCCTCATGGGAGATGTCAAGCCATGGACTCTAGAGAGGTCCCTATGATTGGTACCATTGAGGCTATGCCTTACAAATTAGAAGTCTACCCTGATGTAGTAATGACTATGAATGTTATTCTGGTTGACATACCACCACATTATGGCATATTGTTGTCAAGAAAGTAGAGTGCTTCAATGGGAGGTAGTATATAGAGTGATTTATCATATGCTACTTTTAACATTGTTAGAGAATATGTTAAGGTCTTAAGGGAGAGTAGAACTCCTCACATGGTAGAAAGATTTGAAGATACTAACATTAATTGTTGCATTGACATGGACATGGAGAATTTCAGGATGCAAAAAAATGAACTTTATTATCAGCATGAAGAGGTTGACCCTATGAACAGAGAGTTAATTATGCAGGGAGATGGATTATGGAAAATGTACTTTGATAGGGCTTTCTCAAAAGAAGGATCAGGGGTAGGTGTATTGTTGATATCTCCATCAAGTACACCTTTTAAGTATTCATTTCTATTAGCCTTCCAATGTACAAACAATACTGTAGAATATGAGGCTTTGTTTTTAGGACTTGAAATTGCTATCAAACATGGTATAAAGTGTTTAAAGGTTTATGGCGATTCTAAGTTGGTAGTAGCTCAAGTTAGATCCAAGTATGCAGTAAAGAATGAATGTACAAGTATGCTATTTGGGATCAAATTGAAATGTCTGATGCCTTTAATATAATTTGGTTAGAAAGGTCAAAGAATATAATGGCTGATTTTTTAGAAAATGTAGCTTTGAAAAATAATGATTTGACCTTACATGGGGTGTCAATACTAGAAGTCAAAAAAGACCAGTTGTTCCAGACAACATATACAACTGGCAAGTTTTCCAAGATGATCAAGATATTCTAAGGTTCATGCAATGTCTAGACCATTATGAGAACCAAAGCATAGATGGTAGTACTTTACTAGAAATTAATGATGGAAAAGACTACATTTTGGGAAATGAGGTTGTCTAGTTAAGTTCTAATCAGATTCCTAGGGGTTTGGTTGACCTTGAAGCATTGTTTAGTAGTCAACAAAATGATTCATCAAAGTTAAGTAATGCCAAGGTTGAGGATTTAGAAGAACTAAACTTAGTATCTGAAAGTAGTCCTCAAATAGTTTATATTGGAAAAGGTTTAGACTCTCATATAAGAATAAATGTGATCAAATTGTTGAGAAAATATAAACATGTCTTTGCTTGATCATATGATGACTTGAAAGTATATAGAGAGGACCTTTTTCAACATGAAATCCCATTGAAATCAGATGTGAAACCATTTAGGCAAAAATAGAGGCCTATTAACCCCTTGTTGGCTCCTAAAATGCAACAAGAATTGATGAAACTAAAGGATGCCAGAATAATCCAGCGAATTAGACATTTAACTTAGGTATCAAATTTAGTACCAGCCAGAAAGAAAAAATGGTGATATCAGACTATGTGTGGATTTCAGAGACTTAAATATTGCTTCCTTGAAAGATAATTATTTCTTACCTAATATGGAAGTAATGTTACACAAGGTGACTAGTTGTGAGTTGTTGTCTATGATCGATGGTTTCTCAGGTTACAAATAGGTCCTAGTGAAAGAAGCAGAACAATATAAAACTGCATTTACCACTTCATGGGGAACCTATGTTTATATCAGAATGCCATTTGGACTAATAAATGTAGGGGCAACTTTTCAAAGGGCCATGGATGTTGCTTTCAAAGAATTTATTGATTTATTCATTGTCATTTATCAGGATAATTTGACTGCATATTCTAAGAAAGCAGTGGATCACTGTGATCACTTGGGTAAGAGTTTCAATAAAGCATTGGAATATGGTGTCTCACTGAATCCCAAGAAATTTCATTTTACAGTAAAAGAGGGAAAGTTTCTTGGACATATAGTGTCTAGGGAAGGGGTAAGAATAGACCTTGAGAGAGTAGAGGCAATTCAAAGGGTGATTGCTCCAAAGAACTTAAAAGGGGTACAATCTTTCATAGGAAAGATCAACTTTGTCAGAAGATTCATAGAAAATTTTGCAGAGATTGTTAAAACCATTGTAAAATTGTTAAAGAAAGATGCTAAATTTGTTGGAATGAAGAAGCCCAACAGGCATTTGAGAAAATTAAAAAAAGCAGTACAAGAAGCTCCAATTTTGAAATCTCCAGATTATACTAAGCCTTTCTCTTTGTTTTCATTTGCATCTTTCACACAATTGCTGTTATTTTTGTACAAAAAGATGAACAAGGATTTGAACATCCAATAGCTTTTTACAGTAAATCCTTGCAATCTACAAAGCTTAATTATGAAATAATGGAAAAGCAGGCTTATGCTTTGGTAAAAGTTGTGAAGTCCTTCAGGCCATACTTGGTTTGTGCTAAGATATAGGCTTATGTTCCTCATTCAGCAGTAAAATATATCCTTACACAGTCAAAGATAACTGGTAAGAGGTTTAAATGGATCACCAAAATTCAAGAATTTAACCTTGATATCCATATTACAAAATTGATAAGAGGAAAAGATTTGGCAAAGCTCATGACAGAAGAAAACTTGGATCTAGTACAGATAAATCATATCAGAAATACATGATCAAACTACTACAAGCATAGAAAGGAAACCATTCTATACAAATATTGTGTTTTTTCTCAAAAATGCCAAATGTCCTGATCATATGTCAGAAAATTAGAAAAGAAGTTTGAGATTACAAACTCAAAGATACACTTTAATCCAAGGTGACTTATATTGGAAGGATAAGAATGTTGTATTTCTATTATGCCTTGATAATTACCAAGCTGAGAAGGTTTTGAGTGAAATGCATGAAGAAGAATGTGGAGATCATTTTTCTGCCAAGACTAATGCCCATAAGATTTTAAGGGTTGGGTATTATTGGCCTACTTTATTCAAGGATACTTATGAACATGTCAAGAAATGTTAACCTTTTCAAAGGTTCTCTAATAAGATAAATTTTTCAGGTGCTCTATTGCTAAACCCAGTAAGTACTGAAGCTCCTTTTACTATGTTGGGGAATTGATTTTATTGGCGAATTTCAAGAAAAATCTATTGGAGGACACAGTTGGATATTAGTTTCCATAGATTATTTTACCAAGTGGATTGAAGCCATCCCTACAAAGAAAGCAACAAGCAGGGTAGTTACTAAATTTCTCATAGATAATATTATAACCAGATTTGGTGTACATGCTAAGTTAGTAATGGATAATGCAATGAGTTTTAGATCAGAGGAAATAATAGATTTCTATGAAAAATATGGGATTACAATATCATATTCATCCCCATATCATCCACAGGCTGATGGAAAAGCTGAGTCTAGTAATAAGAGTATATTGAAAATACTAAAAAGGACTCGAGAAAAGAATAAAAGAGCATGGTATACTAAGTTGAAGCTAGCACTTTGGGCTGACAGAATAACAGTTTAAAAAGCAACTGGTAAGTCTCCATTTGAGCTAGTGTATGGTCTACAGGCAAGATTTCCAATCAACAATTTATTGCCAATATATCAATTTTTACAAGAAGAACATTTAGATGTTTCTGATAATATGCAAAATAGAATGATCCAGTTAATAGAATTGGATGAAATAAGAAGGAATAGTTAAAAGGAAAACATGAAATTGTAGAAAAAGATGAAATACCTTTTTGATAAAAGGGCTACTGAAAGAAAATTTCAGTCTGGTGACCTAGTTCTCCAGTGGAATGCAAGAGCAGAAGATAAAGGAAAACACAAGAAGTTTGAGTCTTTGTGGCTAGGGCCATTTATTGTTTCAGAGAATTTTGGAAAAGAATCTTACTTATTGAAGAACATGGAGGGAGAAGATTTTGAGTTGCCTATGCATGGGCAATTCCTGAAGCCCTTTTTCAACTGAGAATCAAAGTTTATGTACAAGTAAGTATGTATCATACTGTGAATACTTCCCTTTTGTCTATGTAAATGTTGTAAATAGTTTCCCTTCTATTTTAGGTTAGTTGGTGTCCTCTTCATTTTTTGAAACGTCTGCAACCAGAAATTCTATGGTTCTTTTCCATAAACTGTGCTTATTCAATCCTCAGGTAGAGCCACTGGTTGTTGTATTCCTATTTTTGTTGGTATTCCCTAAAGTTTTGTTGCCTTCATGCCAGTTTCTATCCAAAATCAGAAGGTCTGTCTCATTTTTGAAGTATCCTTGTGAAAGTTTTGTGTTGTTAGGTCACAATCCACATGAATAGTGCAAAACCCCAAAACCCTAAGCTATCTTCTAAGTCAAAATGAAAAAAGGCCCTAAAATGATAATTGAGTTTCTAATTTTGCATTACATTTTTGAGAAACTTAAGTTATAAAAGTCATGTGCTTTTTAATTGTCGTCAAGTCGCTTAATCCTAAAAGCATATTCCAAATTTTCGTGAGAGTTGGCAATTATCTATTGTTGGTATGTCTCAAAAAGAAGGAGAATATTCCTTATAATTTATGAGACTTAGTGAAACCCTTCGGTCGTGAAGTCTCCCAATGTAGAAACACGTCATCAGGCAACATGGAAACAAGAAGTTAAGTCGCGGTGTCGTGCAAAGTATCATGCAGTTAGTGAATTTTCATGACACTTAGCGATTACTTTAGTTGCGGGGTCTCTAGATTAGAACATAGTTAAGTAACATGTTGAATGCTTATGTCGCATAGTCTCCAATTAAAAATTCAATTAAGTAAAAGATGTCGAGACTTTGCAACAAACCGTAAATTGATTAAAGTATATGGTAGTCGGGTAGTCGTTGATTTAAAATTCTAAGTCAGTGTTTCTTCAATGATTTGGAGACAAATAGTTAAGATGAGACACATTTCCACAGTGAATAGAACAAAGGTTGTCACGTAGTCTCCAAATGATTTAAGGTTTTTAAAACATATTTAGTGACTTAGCAGAGCTGTCAGATGTAGAATGTGAAAAGATCGACGTTAGTCGCTGAGTCTCTATCAAATTTGGATAAGAGTAAAAAGTGCTCATGACAATGAGATTAGCTTTAGTCACATAGTCTCTGAATCTAGATTAAAGGATAAATCTATGTCACGTAGTCTCTGAAAGAAATATCAAGTAGTCATTTTAATCAGCGATTGGGCGACAAAGGTCAGTCACGGGGTCTTGTAAAGAGAAATAAATATTCAGAGACTTAGCGATAACAGTTAAAAGATAAAAGGTAACCTTCAGTCATGGGGTCTCTGAATAAACTTTGGGTTAAGCATTTGATCTAATGACTTTGATTCATTCAGTTGCATGATCGCTGAAAGTTAACCCTGGTTAAGCCAAGATGGGAAATCATATAGTCGCTAGATCTCCAGAAGAATTAAGGGTTAAGAAGTTTGAGCAGCAAAAAAGAGATACTGCAGAGTCGCGTGGTCGCTGAATATGAAAAATGATAAAAGGTGGCAGTTGCTGACATGACAACATAGAGATTCAGTGTCCAATGAGAATCTAGAATATTAATTACTATATGAAAAAGGTAGCTGAAATGTTTGATGAAGAACCAATCATATGAGGACAAGTCATTCTGTTCAAATTTTATAAGGGTTTTTCTGAAAATGCACTCATATGAATTTGATTTCCTCTCACATTCATAAGCTACGGCTAGGATTTCAATTAATTCCACAGCATGTTAACTTGAAAGAAAAATTGATTATCTCTTCAATGATGAGCTATGTACTTAGAAAAGTTACCATAAAGAGTTGATCGTGGATTCATTTTTATTTATTATGCATCTAGAATTGCAGAGTGAAGAATTTCTAGGTCTTCTTTGTTCAAAAGGTAGAAATTGTTCAATTTTAGGGTAATTCTCCAGTTGTCAGGGTTCTTGAATTGCTATCAGTCCACAGAGAAGAGTAGTGAGTCCTGAGAGGAGATTTGTCTCAATATCGGTAAAAGAGAAAGAGAAAATAGAGCAAGATGAGTAAAGCAGTCAGTGTGGCTTCTACCAATGGAAAGAGTGATGAAGTCGATGATGATGATGCTAAGGGAAAGAGGAATTTTTCTGATTAATTTCTGAAGTTATTGCATGTGTCCACACAAAACAAGAGGGAAAATGTAAACTTACTGGCAGATGACTATTGTGAAATCAGACATGCCCACACTCTAGGTTCCATAGGTTTTTCTCTATTTAACTATTTTTATAATAATTCTGATAAAGCCATTCCCATATCAAACCTTTGGACTAGTGGTATTTCTAGGTTAATTTTCCCTGATGTTTATATATATGTAGACTTGTTTCTAGGTCTTGCAAGCCATTATGATGCTCTCTCAAGGACAATCAAGAAAAATGATGGTACTGCCCTATTGATTTTTAATAGGAATTCATTCATGCAAGCCTTTGTCTTATACAGTACCATGTCCACCAAGATAAATATTACTAAGCAACAAGAGAGGTATAGGTTACAACCTGGTGTTGCTAGAAACCAATTGCAGAAGCATATTTTTAAGGAGGTTAGGAATCATACTACCCCTATACCTGGAACTGCACCCTACTATTTTAAAGATTTACATTTCTATATTAAGTACATTGCTTATGCTTTGTGTAGAGTGTTGGGTATAGATGGAGGAGCAGAGAAACTAAACTCTAGAATTTTAATGATGGTACTAGATTTACAAGATGTGCATTCTAGCACTAGTTATGATTATATATAATATATTATTGATAAATTGCATGAGGGGTTTGTAGCTGTGCAGAAGAAGATGAAAGATCCCAAGGAGAAGGAACCTAGGTTTTTTCATTATTCTATCTTGATGCATTTGTTGTTGCATTCCAATCATGGGATCATGAATGTGAACAATTTAAATCCTCAGAGGATTTTTTAGGACCGACCCAATCCTATTCAATTTTGGGTTAGGATATGGAATTATACATCCAAGGACTGTGACTTTTGTGGATTTGAGAATTGGATTGTATATCCCTTGATGCAGAGCATGGGTATTAGTAAGACTAGACTCCCAGTAAAAGTGTTGCAGTTATTAAGACCTTGTGAGTATGTGGATAAGTGGGAGGGTGACCATAACTGGGGAGATTTCTTTTTAGAATAAAATTTTACTATGATAAGGGTATATGGATGCACACATCCTCCTCATGTTCTCCCATATCATCTACCATCCAGAGTTGCAGCTATGGAGTTTATCTGGCAGTTGTTGTTAATAGACAATAAACATTTTGCACCACATAGGAAGGGGACATTGGCCCCTACTCAATTTAAAATCTTTCAGTTTACTAATTGTAAGGGTGCTATTGATTTGGTGAGCACATGGCTAGAAAGCTGCAAGATGAGAGCAACATTATACAGATACATTGACCCAGGAGGATTCATTGCAGGAGCTAAGAAACTCCTAACTCCTACCATACCAAATATAAATATTAATGGTTTTTGTGTGGAGGAGGATGTTACAAGGAATATGCTTGATGAGGATGAGGTAAGAACCAAAAGAGAGAGAATTTAGGAGTTACTAAATTTAGAGAAGCAAATAAGAAGAAATGGACTATCATTTGGAGTTTTTTACCTTGACCTGCCATATTTTGATAAGATTAAAGCTGTGATTGATAATTTTTATATAATTTGTGAGCAGTTGGACAATGTTTTAGATACAAAGAAAGGAGGAAAAGAGCCTGAGTATTCAGAGTCTGAATATGAAAGTGATAGTGATGGAGAATATGCCCATCCACCTCAATTTGACCAACCTTAATAGAATTTTGGAAAGGCAGCATAGGTACAAGAAGAACAAGGCCATATCATAGACCTGACTAAGGTGTCCCAGCCAGATGATGTAGAAGAGCCTACCACTAAGAGGCAAAAGGTTGACCCTGGTCAGACCTCCTCTGTTAGAAAAGAAAAAAAAGGAGATAGAACAAGTGCTCTTATTCTTGGTCATAGATTATATGATCATAATTTGAGGAAAGTCATCAGACAAGGAAAGAGGCAACATATTGATGAAGAGAACATAGAATTGTCTCTTAAGGCATGTATTGATGAAAGGCTACTTCACCAGCAGCAGTTCCTAAGTGATGATAGTTTTATCAAAACTAATGAATTTAAAGATTTTTTAAGATGGCACAAGAAGGAACAAATTAGGGAACAACTGAAGACAGATGGTGAAGAAATGGTTACAAATGAGGCTTCACTAGCTCTGCAAGCCTATGACCCTGATAGTGAGGATGTCTCTCCTGATGAGGCAAGAAAAAAGGTTTTAATTACTGAGATTTTGCTTGCTGAGGGCTGGGATTTAGCCTTAGCATTCATTATTGACCAAATTAGAAAATAGCCTGATCTTAAGTTGGCAAGTGAGATCCAGATGGGTGACATGATTAAAGGATTTGGATATAGTCCAAAGTTACAAGCCTTTGCCATGTGGAACTTGTGTCCAAGAGACCAAAAGCCTTAACTAGTAAATATTCAAGAGAGCATGGTGGGGAATCAAATGGTCTAGACTGTGCAAAATACTGGAGATCTTGAGATTTCCTAGATCATGACACATTGGGCACACTTAAATGAAGATAAGACAAAAAAATTGTCTAAGAACTGTGGAATTTTGATTGAGGAAGCCAGTGCCCTAGAAAAGGATTAGGATTTATGTCACATAAAGATACATCAACAAGATAAGGTAATTGTTGAGATGACAAAGAAATTGTAGGAGAAACCTGAAGTGGTTTATGTGCCTTCAGTATAGCCTTTGCAGATAGAGGAGAAAGTTGAAGAAAAGGAAGTAGTTGAGATAGAGGACATGGGCAAAAAGAACAATGAGGTAGCCCTAAATGCATTCAGATGCATTCTTTAGCATAGGATAGATATACTCAAAGAAAAAATAGATATCATCCTTAATGCTTACAATAAATTACCCACATTACATGCTAAAGTATTAGGGTATATTTCTATTTTGAACCCTTATTTTGTTACTTGGTCTCCTAGGGTCCAATTATTTGAAAAGCTTTCCTCTTTGCAGCCACTTAGATCAGATTTGCCTGAGATTGTGACAGAGGTAGAGGATGATATTAAAAAAGTAAATATAGCTTTATCATTCTTTAAAGGAAAGCTAAATCAGATAGAGGCTAAATTAAGCCTATTTTCACCAGAGTTTGATAGGTTTGTTCCTCCTTTGAAAGGAGAAGATGATCAGGTCAAGGCCTTGGAGGCTTGGAGGAGTAAATTTGATAGTATAATTCCAAGCAATGAGGCATTTATTTATGGATCTAATTTAGATATGGATGGTTTTAATAAGATTTTGGATGAGGCCTTTAACGCGAAAACTGACATAAACAAGTTTTTAATGGATGTTAAAAACATCACCGCTTCTACATTCTCATTCTTTGTCTTTTCTATACTTTTAGGGTTATGTTCCTTAAACCATCTGAAGCTTGTTGCATCCTAATGTTAAGGATTCCAAGATGGTTAAGGAGATATAAATAGATCAAAAATTGTAATTGTAAGAGAGAGATGAAATATATTGAAAACCAGACTCTTTTAAAATTCAATCTGTGTCTTTGAGCTTTTTATATATTGAAGCAAAAACATATGAATAAAATACAGTGCAACTTTAGCCTATCTTATTGTTGTCTCTTTACTTGTTGTGTGTGCTTTTATGTTTAAATTTGTAAGGCATTTTTAATCATATTGGCTACAAGGTAGCTATCTAATTGCTTGCAATTTTCTTTCAAGGAAAGAACTAAGTTTTGTGAGTAGTTTCAGGGAGCATAACATTTTTTAAGGATTTGATACAATATTGTAGAGGTGACAGGATAGTTTGTAAGGCATTTTATATGAGTTGCATGTAGGTTGTAAGGCATCTTACAATATTCTATTTTTATATTTTTGTGGATCTTCATTTATTAATTCTATAAGCCCATGGATAGGCACTGGTCTAGGAACTTGTTTGGTAATCTATCATCATCCAAATATCCAAAACTATTCAAACCAATTACTTTCAGAATATTTTTGTAAAATCAATTATACTCATAGTGATTACAGTTGAATTTTGTTGATTTCTTAAAGAGTAAATCAAATAGGTTATTCTTCCTAGCTTCACAAGAATTGCAAAAGGAAAGAAAGATGAAATTCCCTATTATGTTGCTGTCTGTTGTCATTAAGATATTGATTTGGATTGTCAAGCTTTTCCTCAGAATAGTCATAGTTATCTGCATTGTTATATACATGTCCATATAAAAATAGATCATTCAGCACATAAGTAAAATCCATTCTAAAGATACTGCCAAGTCAATAATTAGTCATAGGTAATACCTGCCTGAGTCAATGGATCTCAAAAAGAAGGAGGTGATAATAGGTATCCCCAGTAATATCAAAATACCTCATCAATTAGTGTTTACTCTTGCTTGAGTCAGAGTATCAAAGGCATTGGGAATTATAGAGTTATTTAAGTATTCAAGCAATTTTAGAGGCCCTGGAAGAAAAAACCCTAACAAGGTACATTACCAAACCAAAGTTCATAGGGTGTCTTATCTGTGCCTCACCTCAATTGAGTTCTATTGATAGTATAGATTGTTGTATTCATTGCATCTCTCCAATATGTGTGCAGAACTTTTACTTCAATCATTATAGTGTGCACTGTATCAAGTATAATCATGTTCCTCCTTTCTGCAATCCCATTTTGTTGAGGGGTTCTAGGAGCACTCAACTGTCTTTTTATTCCATGTTCTTCACAGTAATCATAAAATTGATCAAAGGTGAACTCTCCTCCTCTGTCTAATCTCAGACATTTTAGTTTTAATCCAGATTCATTCTCAACCTTTGATATGAATATTTTGAACTTCTCAAAGGCTTCAGATTTCTCCTTTAAGAATGCAACCCACATCATCCTTGAAAAATCATCAACAAACAAAATGAAATACCTTCCCCGTAGTATGATCTTGTTTGGCTAGGACCACATAAATCTATATGCACTAGGTCCAATTTGTTTTCAGTTGAGTTTTTCTTTCTTCTTAAAGAACTCCTTACATGGTTTCCCATAACACATTCCCTGCACATTGTGTCAACTAGTCTTGCAATACTCAGAAGGTCTCTGACTACCTTGACATTACTTATCCTTACTATGTTATCAAAATTGATATGACAGAGTCTCTTGTGCCATAACCAACTGTCATCCACTTTTGCAATAAAACAACTTACATCAGAATTGAGCTTAAAAATATTACCTTTTGTTTTGGAGCCTGATGTCGTCATGTCTCCATCCTTGTTGTTAATGATGCACTTGTTGTCTTTGAACTCCAAATGATAACCTTTGTCAAGTAGTTGTCCAACACTTAGCAAGTTATGATGTAATCCATCAACATATAGAACATCATATGTCTTGTTCTTTCCATCCAAGGTGATAGAACCTCTGCCTATGATAGGTTTAGGAGTGTTATCTCCAAATCTAACCATACCACCTTTGTATTTGTCTAAATGAAAAAATCTATCTTTGTCACCTTTCATATGATGAGAGCATCCACTGTCAATGATCCAATCAGTTTTGATGTCTGCTTTGGAAATTAGGGCTAACTTTTGTTCCTCTTTTTCATCTGCAATGTCCATTTCCTCAAGCAAATTCTCCATGTCTCTAATGGCAATGAATCCAATTTCATCTTCTCCTGAATCTTCATCAGTTACACCTTATTGAGCATGGTAACATTCCTTCTTATATTTAGGTTTGTAATCAGATCTGAACTTCTTGACTCTTGTGGGACACTTAGATGCAAAGTGACCAATCTTGTTGCATGAAAAACATTTGAATGGAAGTTGTCCT
>MU228221.1:311489-348714 GCA_018584345.1 Thuja plicata
TATATTTAGGTTTGTAATCAGATCTGAACTTCTTGACTCTTGTGGGACACTTAGATGCAAAGTGACCAATCTTGTTGCATGAAAAACATTTGAATGGAAGTTGTCCTTCATATTTTCATTTTCCTTTATTTTCTCTTTTAGAAATCATAGAAATGATATCTTCTAGTTCTTCATCAACTTCTTCTTTCTCATTATGGCTAGAGATGTGTAAGGATTTCTTACCATGGACTGAGGCTTTGAAAGCTGTTTCACTTTTAGGTTTAGACTTCAATCTTGATATCTCAAATGTAGAGATTTTACTGATCAAAGTCTCTCTCTTGAATTCTTGTGAGAATTTTACTGATCAAAGTCTCTCTCTTGAATTATTGTGAGAATTGCATGGTTTCCTCTAGAATGATTATCTTGTTTTCATATTCTGATGTTAAGGTAGTTAGCAACTTGTCCATTATATCTTTTTATGATATTTCTCCACCATTGTTTCTGATTCCAGAGACTTCTTCATTTATCCTTTGATTGTAGGCTCTAATGTTATCTTCAGATAACATCTCAAGACTGTTGTATTTCTTTTTCCATATCTTCCTATGTGCATTCTTTGCCTGAATATTGACTTCAAACATATCTTCTAAATACTTCCATATGGTGTATGCTCTGTCAATTTTCTTGATCTTAGAAAATTCACTGTCGGATAGGGCACTGATTAGGGCTTCTTTAGAAATTAAATTATTGGTAAATGTTTCCTTTTTGTCTATTAGTAGCATCATCCTTTGCAAGGTCTTTCAAACATGGAATAACAACTTCTTGTGTAGCTATCTCAAAGATCTCAAAGCCAACACACTGTAGATGTGTTATCATTTTGTTTTTCCAATCTAGATAATTTTCTCCATCAAACTTAGGGCTCTCTTTTCTGAAGTAAGACATCTGATCTACCTTAAGCTGTTAGGCTTCTTCTCCAAGGCACTTTGCTCTAATACCAATTGTTAGAATAGTCCCAAAGGACAACTGAGAGGGGGGGTGAATGAGTTATTAGTAACTTTAATTATTTTTACTTCTTTTAACTTCATAATACAATAAAGTAAATACACATTTAGATAGCACAGTGCACAACACACAATTTGATTACGGGGAAACCAAATGGTAAAAACCCCGGCAGGAATTAGCACCCACAATGAACTATACTCTTTTATATTAATCCCTGTTAGAAGATCGTGTAACCCTGTTAGGAGTTGTTCTTTACAAAGAAATAAGTATAGTGACCTGGTTAAGGGTCTGACCCTGTTAGGAGTCTTTTACAAATAACCCTGTTAGAGGTGGTGGACTCACTGTCCAAAAGCTCACTGCTTCAATGGTGAAGGCTAAAACCTTCTGTAGAACATATATGCGCTATATCTGATGATGAATTGTAGAGTAGACATGCTGTCTCAATCAGTTCCAATGTAGTCTAATCTTCTACTTCTTCACATAGACTCTTGATGAATGAACCACAACTGATATTCTGCTCTGTACATCTTCTCTCTCTTTTTGTATCATTCACGCTTAGCGTATCACAAATGACTTGCTATAAGTATCTTCCTCAAAGTATGAGATCATGGGACCTATAAGAAGACTCTTCATAACATCCTTGTTGGCTTCACTAAGCATGCAAACAATATTAAGTTTGCACAACACAAACTAAATAGGCGTGACGCTTCACTAAGTCAGCCTCACCAAATTATCTCTAACTTTGCAATCTTCTTGAAACACATTTGGCACCTTTAGATAAATATCATCAACTCATAAATAATCATGAATATACACACACATATCCTAAAGATAGGCACAACTCAAGAAACACATTACATACGTCGGCTTTGAATAGATACTCTTCCAGAACTGTAACTGCCAATACCAGAATTGCACAACTTGACTCAAACATCATATCTAGATCTGCGTGTATGAACATAACATAATAAACATGTCTTAAACACGTATCTAACCATGCAAGGCTTAATATTATCATTCTGATAAGTACATATAGAAACACTACTGTGTATTATATGTTGTCATCAATGACAAACATACAATCAGTCAACTGCACAGAAACAAATCTCCAACAAACTCTTGTGCTTTCTTTTCATCTTCATTGTCCATTTCTTCAAGCATTTTATCAATGTCTTTAATGGAAAAAAATCTAATTTCATCTTCTCCTGATTCATCATCAGTTACACCATCTTTAGCATGATAGCATTCCTTAGTATATTTGGGCTTGTAATCTGATCTGAACTTCTTGACTCTTGTAGGACACTTCGAAGCAAAATGGCCAACTTTGTTACATGAAAAAAATTTGAATGGTAGTTTTCCTTCATATTTTCCTTTACCTTTCCTTTCTTTCTTGGAAATCATAGCAATGATTTATTCTAGTTCTGTATCCACTTCTTCTTTCTCATTATTACTAGATTTGCTCAATAATTTCTTACTATGGACTAAGGCTTTGAAATTTGTTTCACTTTTAGGTTATGTCTTCAATCTAGATATCTCAAATGCAGAGATTTTTTTGATCAAAGTATCTCTCTTGAAGTATTTTGAAAATTTCATAGTCTCATCTAAGATATTGATCTTGCTCTCATAGTCTGTTGTCAATGTAGTCATCAGTTTGCCCATTATGTCTTCCTCTGTAATTTCTCCACCATTGTTTCTGATTCCTGAAACTGCTTCATTAATCCTCTAATTGTAAGCTCTGATGTTCTCTTTAGGTAGCATCTCTAAGTTGTTATACTTATTTTTCCATGTCTTTCTCCTCGCATTCTTTTCTTGAATATCTCCTTCAAACATATCTTCTAAATACTTCCATATGGTGTAGGCTTTGTCTACTTTCTTGATCTTAGATAATTCATTTTCAGATAATGCACTTATAAGGGCTTCCTTGGAAATTTCATTAGGGGTGAATACATCCTTTTTTTTACTAGTAGAATCATCTTTTTCAATGTCTTTCAAAGAGGGAACAACAACTTATTGTGTGGCTATTTCAAAAATGTCAAAACCAACGCACTGTAGATGTGTTATCATTTTGTTCTTACAATCAAGATAATTCTCTCCATCAAAATTAGGACTCTCTTTTCTGAAGTATGCCATCTAATCTACCTTAAGATGTTAAGATTTCTCTCCAAGGCAATTGGCTCTGATACCAATTGTTAGGAATAGTCCCAGGAGATAACTGAGAGGGGGGGGTGAATCAGTTATCTACAAGATTAAATTATTTTTCCAATTAAGTACAAAATAACTTTAAACATAAACTCAACAAGATAACACATAATTGAACAATACAATTTTGGTAATAGGGAAAACCAAATTAGGTAAAAACCCCAGTGGGAATCAGCACCCACAAATAACAGTACTAGTTTATAATGATCCTTGTTAGAAGATCTTGCAACCATGTTAGGAGTTGATCTTTATAATGCAATAAGTACAGAGACCTGGTCAAAGGTCAGACCCTATTAGGATTCTTATACAAATAACCCTGTTAGGGGTGAGGACACACTGTCCAAGAGCTCACTGCTCAAATGGTGAAGGTTGCAACCTTCTATAAGGTAGATATACACTGTATCTAAAAATGAACTATTTGAGTAGACCTACTGTCTTGATCAGTTCCAGTGAATTGTAATCTTCTTCTGATTCTTCATATAGATCTTCAACTGATGAATGATGTAGCTTTACTATCTAACTTTTTGCTCTTCTCTATCTTCTTCTTTTTCCCTTCATTCACACTTTTCAATCACAATTGAACTACTATATGTATCTTCCCCAAGGATAAGGTCACGACGGCTATAGGAAACACTTCAGTAACTTCCTTTTTGGCTTAACTAAGCATGCAATCAAAGTTAGGACCGTGCAACTCAAAATGAGTGGATGCGTCACTTCACATAGTCATCTCTACCAAATTAACTTAAACATCACACTTCTATTAAAACATGTTTAGCACCTTTGGATAATCATCATTAACTCATAACTAAACATGAATACAAACATGCATATCCTAAAGATAGGCGCAACTCAAGAAACAATGTAAATACATTGCCTCTTAACAGATAATCTCCAAAAACTATAACTGCCAAAAAAAATTAACATAACTCAACTGAAACTACATATCTAAATCTGTGTGTATGAACATTGCATCCAGAACATTTCTACAACATAGATGTAAATGCGCAAGGCTCCAAAATATCTATACTAATAATTGCTTACAGGACACTGTTGTATATTATATGTTGTCATCAATGACAAACATTCAATCAACTATTTGCACAGAAGAAAATCTCCAATAGTAATATCCAAAGATTTATTACTAACTTCAACATGAAAGGATATGGAATCATGAGAAGGATAAGAAAAACCATTGCATGTTTGAGTCATCATGGGGGATTCATCATAAACATCACATTACAATCGTCTACTAAAAAGATATTCTTTAGTTATCATATTTACCATGAAATTAGGATCAATTAGGACACCTCAAGAAGGAATACCATTGATCTTTGCAACTATGTATAAAGTACCATCAAGAGCTTTGATTTTTTCATTAGGATCAAAGGTAATACAAGGATCAAGGTGTGGTTTGGGTTGTACTTGTTCAACAAGACTGACAACATGAATGGGATCATCAGTTTCTGTATGATACTCAACGTGTTGAGAAGCTGATGAAGGTTTTGTTGACTCAATAATGTTGGTGGTATGAGATGGAAAAGGATTCATAAAAATTTGAAAATTTTGGTTGGGAGGTGCTTCATATTTGTTTCCTTGATCATTGACACCTTCAACAGATACAGCATTGGAATCAATAAGGTCTTGTATCTCAGATTTTAGATGGAAACATTTTTTAGTATCATGTCTAGGTTGATGATGGTGTAGACCTTATGGAAAGACATATTGTCAATTAGTGTCAAAACACTTAGTCATTCAGTGTTGCCCGAGTATTCAGCGTTGCCCGAGTATTCAATGTTGCCCAAGTATATAGTGTCACCCGAGTGTTCAGCATCGCCCAAGTGTTCAGCATCACCCAAGTGTTCAGCATCGCTTGAGTGACAATTTATCACCCGAGTAGTCTTTTGGACCCATGTGATAGTTTGAATCCAACTTTGCATATATTGTTAAATATAATTTTGTTTATTGCAAGCTGACTTACAGATTTATTTGTTGGATAAAGATATATATGTAAAATATATTTTTTTATCCAATATGTAGATAAGGAATATGATTATGTGAAGAGTAGGTATGCATAAGGCATGTGAATGGCAGTTTGATTTAAGTGCAGAAGTATTCAGGACAATAGAGTCTCATCTATCACATTCAAGTGATCAGTTATATTCAAAGGATCTTATTCAGAAATAACAGTTGCACAGAGCAGATCATCAACTGGTTCATTCTCACAGGTGGATCAGAAAAATCCTTTAACAAGGTGGACCTAACAATCATTTATTTAAATCTCTTAATTGAGTTGCATTACTTATTGTATTGTATAAAATCCTTTAACAAGGTGGACCTAATAGTCCTTTCTATGCTCCTAACAGGGTAGACCATTAGAAGTGGTCATTGTAAGCTCTAACAGGATAAATTTATACTGTAGTACTAAATCTTGTTGGTATCATCCCCACCCCAGTTTTACTTTCTTTTGGAAGGTTTTTGGGTAACCAAATATTGTGTTATGTGTTCTGTATGATTCTTTACTTTCAAGTTATATGCATGCAAACAAATAATTTAATCTAATTGTGGATTAAAAGGATTAAGTTTTATTGGTTCCTGATTCACCCCCCTCCCCCCTCTCAATCACTAGGCACATCATATAATTTGAACAATTGGTATCAGAGTGGTATTTCTCTTATCATAAGTTTAATAGCTTGAGAAAAGATCAGAGGATATGGAAACCTACAGACTAGAGAAAGTCATTGAGAATGAAAAGATAGATCTTAAAGTGGCCATGGATCAGATCATAATACTTAAGGAGCATCTCTCTCTTTCCCTAAAGAGAAGAAAATAATTAGCAGTGCAGATGAATGAAAAGAACTATATAAAAGAGAATTGAAGAATTGTGAAAAGATAGAAATTTAAAAGAAGTTGATGCATCCATTGAAGACTTGCTTGCAAAGAACCTCTCTTTACATGAAGAAGTCAAAAAATTGAAAAGAGAACAGAAATTTCACTCGATCAAAATGTGTGAATTCATGGAACTAAAGAACAAAGCAGAAGATGATAGAAATATAGCACAAGAAGATAAAAGATTGTTGAGTACAAGATTAGGAGAAAAAGAAAATGAAATCCAACACTTGTCACTTCAACAACTTGATTTGGTAAGTCAACTCAACAATGCAACACAAGAAGTTTTAAATCTAAGGATAGAAAATGAAAGACTGCAGAATGATCTCAATACTGAAAAGAAAACAAATGAAAGTATGATGAATTCACAAACTATCTTGGATCAGGCAATAGAACTTAGATATCATGGACATACTAGATTAGTTTATACTGAACAAGGTGAATCCTCATAGCAAGGAGCTCAAAGGAACAACAAACCTACATGCGATCATTGTGGTAAGATAGGGCATACATCAAATAAATGTTGGAGCAATGGAAAGTCAAAATGTAATGGTAAATGCTACAGTTGCAACAAACATGGACATAGAGCAAGTGAATGCAAAGAGAAACCTAAGTTTGAAGGGAAATGATACAAATATAAGAAACAAGGTCATAAATCTTCTAAGTGTAGAACTAAGAAATGGAATCTTGCTGAACAATTAGCCAAGGCAATTTTTGGTTGGTATTACAACACTTGGTACAGATGTTGTCACTCTAATGAATATGGACACATTGGTGCAAATTGTATGAAGACTCACTTCAGAAAAAGAGATCCTACTAAGAGATTTTATGTGTGCAAGCAACTCGGTCATCTAAGCAAGAACTGTATAAATAGAGAAAAAGTTGATACTGGTTTTGAGAATGGAAAATCCAAAGTCTCTGAAATCAGAACTCAGATGAGCAAGAAATGGGTAAGGAAATCCTCAGATAATTCAGATCAAAGCAATGAAGGATCTAATGACACCCTAAATAGTGAGATGGGTGGATCTATCATTATAGAATAGGAAAGTAAGGAGATGATTGGAATTGTGTAATACAAGCCATCCTACATCAGTTCCAGATAAGCAATACAATTCATATCCGCATATTGATAAATGAGGACATATGTTATTTCAACCTGAGTTAGAATGTTAGTTACACCCGAGTCACTCTAGCTCACCCGAGTTGAGTTGGGCAGTATTGATAATTGGAAAGTTAGTTTCACCCAAGCTTCCAAGTGAATCTTGGAGAAACACCCAAGTCACGCTAGCTCCTATGTACGGAGCATTTACTGAAATACTCTAACGGTTGAAAATATCTTATAAATAAAGGATTGTAAAGAGTATTGCTTACAAAGCTTTTAGTTTACAAGTCAATTCATAGCCCTTAGAAATTCAGTGTGAATTCATGATAGAAAGTGGAGTTTGATCATTTTGTCCAATAAATCTAGAATCCACTTCCAACAGAAAGGTTAAGAAAGGTTTTAAGATGCTAGTAAGGAATGCAATTTGTGATCCTCCAGTGTTCAAGCTTCAACTGGCAGTTGTAGAGGAGATAGACATGATGGGATATCATTCCCTAATTCCTCCAAGAGTGTTACTAGTTAACTACATTCATAGCTTCTATCACTGCAACATACAGGAGCTTGCAACCAGTGAGATGAATCAAGCATATGATAAATTATGTATCGATGGGAATCTGAAGCCCAAGCATAAGCACCTCGAAACCAAGGGTTTGACACACATCATGCATATGCTGAGGGACTTCCAGAAAAAATGGATGAGATGTGTTCTTGATCATGTCCATGACATGCAACTATGGTTGGATCATTGTGTGAAGATCACTAAGCAGATAATTCACGGTATCACCGGGTTCCCTATGCTAGACAAGCCAAAAGCTACCAAAACCCTAACCAGGGATGAACTAGTTAAGTTAACTCTTACCGAGTCGGATGGAAGAGGAATGAGACTCAATGGAATAACTGATATGGAGATGAAAGTTTCCATTCATGTGATATCCCACAAGATATACATCTCAAGAAGACCCAACAGTGTTGCATGCAAAGCTATTGACCTAGCATACAAAGTAGTAATGAAAAATCTGGTATTCGACCTAGCAAAATTGCAACTCACTAAGTTGAGAAAGAATATGGAGAGCATCCAAGTATCCAAAACCAGTTCATGTAAGTTTGGTTCTCTTCTAATCTACATACTCTTTTATGTTGAGAAGTTCTTTCCCTCCAAAGGAACAGTAGCATGGAAGAAGGATAGACCAATCATCCATCAAATTAATGAATACATAGCTGAGTTAGGAGATAACTTTGATAGCATTATGGATGGATACTTAGAAAGTTTCAAACAATAGATGCAGTTTAGATATATAATTCCCAAACAACTAGTTGAAAAGTACAAACATGAAATATGTTTTCTAGTTGATTGTGATAAGGTTTGTATACAAGTAGTAAAGCCTAGGGTTGCATGGGTACAACCCCTACCATATGAAGTTAACAATGATGACACAAAAGATATCTTAGAGGCTCTTGTGAATGAACCTGTCAATCTAAAGGCACCTTACTTTAGAACATATGAGGAAGAAAAGAGAAAGATATCTTTGGAGATTGATATTCCTAAGATATTGAAAAGAGGAAGAAATAGACTTGATACATTCAAGAAGAAGTATGGCAAGACCTCCGACTCTCCTACCATCTCTGAGAGTAAATAGGACATAGTTAAAGAAGAGGATACAGTCAAGTTAGAGTTTTTTGAATCTAACAAGGAAGAAACTGATATTAAACCTCCATGGAAGAAGAGGAAGACAACACCTAATCAGAAAAATGAAAAAAGGCACTACTCCTGTTGTCACCTTGAGGAGATCAAGGAGAAAACTTATACTAAGTGATGATGAGGATGATGATGAAGAAGATATTGTAGTCTTCACTAAACCAACACCCACACTTGATCATAAGATTAAAGACCTTAAAGAAGGAAGAGCCATGAGTTCTTTGAAGTCATTGAATTATGCTTCTAGGTCAGAAGAAGAAAAGAAGAAGATTGAGCAAGCAGTGGTGGAGAAGATGGCAAAGTGGAAATATGACTCTTTCAAGTTGAAAATTTATATGACTGAAGATTTATTTAAGGCAGTATCTATTCCCTAGAAGAATGCAGTATAAATTGAAAGAGATATAAGGGAAGAGACATTGAAGTGGGTCATGCCTCCAATGAAAGGCAAAGAAGTAAAAGAGGCCTTGAGAAAATATGAGAATAATCACACCCCAGATTCAGGGCATTCCAAATATTGAGCAAGAACATAGAAGATGTAGCTCACCATGCCACATTAGTGTGGAAATCAATATTTGAGATAGCATAAGGCAATGTGAAGGAAGAAGTACCGAGTACAAACCCTCCAGCATAAGGAAATGATGATACTCTACCTGAGGTATAGACTATTGAAGAGTCCAACATAGAGAAGATTGTAGTTGAGGTAATGGCATCTCTACCCCAATATCCTATACACAATATAGTACCTCCAAGAAAAGACAAGGTTGTAGAATCTACATCTAAACAAACAAAGACTGAGTAGAAGGCTCCTCTTACTACTAAGACATGCACACCCAAGTCACAGAAAGGAAAGGTAGATATTTCTACTACTAATATTGATTCATCGGTAAATATTGATCCAAAAATTGGTACTGTAAAGGTCAATGACCTAATTGGATTGAATACTGAAGAAAAGGATGAGGTAGGTAAAGGTAAGGAAATTGTTCCTTCATTGAGTCCTAATTCAAGGGAAGTAATTACTAATGAGATAGATATAAATAAATAAATTATGATTCCTAATTGGGATCTATCCAACCTATCTATAGAACAAATAGATATTTTGGGAGAACTGTGGAAGAAAAGAGCCACACAGCAAAAGACAAAGAAATAAAGTACTTGAAGATATCAAAGCCATATTTGTAGATGCATTGTAGATTGAAGTCAATAAGATCAACTCAATAATGGACCAACTTGTTGACATTATCCACAAGTTCAACACATATATGAATGGTCAAGAGAAGTTACTTGAGAAGGCAGAGAAGAAATTTGAGAACAAGGTTCTAGAGAACATTGCAATTGACCAGGTGTAGTTCACAAAGATCGTCAGTACTCTCTAAACCACTATGAAAAATGTGGTAGCACTATTTGTAAATTTGAGTTACTCCTCTAAATTTACTATGGAAATCAAGAATAAATTAGTAAATATCGATGCAGACATGAAGGAAAGTGCAAGATAGTTAGCACTTGACCCGACCACCAGTTCTGCTCACTTCATGAAAATAAAGTATCTTACTGATCTACAGGCTGAAGTGTTGAGAGAAAAAGAAAGGACTAGATAATCTCTTACAATAATCCAGATCCAACTTCTACCACACATAAATGGAATGCAAAAATGCATAACACATGCTAAGACACTCATTCATGAAAACAACTTCTCAGTTTCTGAGCTAGTGATAGAGTTATCTACAGAGCTACAAGTTGAATTGCACATCATGAAGGTGCTACAGGATAATTGGGACAACACTTTGTCTCAAATTTTGAAGGTACATAGTGATTTCCTATCCTACTTTGGGATAACATTGTAGATATCACTTTTTGGCATTCCTATCAAAAACAAGGGGGAAATATCATTTTATTGTAATAAAGAGAACACATGTACAGTGAATATATATTGTTTTTTTGAAAAATACAAAAACAGAGTCAGTTGGACCCGAGCAGTAGAGGCAATGTCAAAACCCGAGCAAGCAGAAAGGGGGAGTTTTGATATATCAAATATAGAATTCAATGATAAATTTTTTTTCACTAATGCCAAATGGGGGAGATTATAGACCTTATGGCAAGACATATTGTCAATTAGTGTCAAAACACTTAGTCATTTAGTGTTTCCCGAGTATTCAGTGTTGCCTGAGTATTCAGTGTTGCCTGAGTATGTAGTGTCACCCGAGTGTTCAGCATTACCTAAGTGTTTAGCATCATGTGAGTGTTCAGCATCACCCGAGTGACAGTTTATCACCCGAGTAGTCTTTTGGACCCGTGTGATAGTTTGAAGCCAACTTTGCATATATTGTTAAATATAATTTTGTTTATTGTAAGACGACTTAAAGATTTATTTGTTGGATAAAGATATATATGTAAGATAGTTTTTTTTACCCAATATGTAGATAAGGAATATTATTATGTGAAGAGTATGTATTCATAAGGCATGTGAATGGCAGTTTGATTTAAGTGCAGAAGTATTCAGGACAGCAGAGTCTCATCTATCACATTTAGGTGATCAGTTATATTCAAAGGATCTTATTAAGCAATCACAGTTGCACAAAGCAGATCATCAACTGGTTCATTCTCATAGGTGGATCAAAAAAATCCCTTAACAAGGTGGACCTAACAATCCTTTCTTTAAATCTCTTAACCGAGTTTCATTACTTATTATATTGTATAAATATCTTTAACAAGGTGGACCTAACACTCCTTTTTATGCTCCTAACAGGGCAGACCATTAGAAGTGGTCATTGTAAGAGCTAATAGGCTAAATTTATACTGTAGTACTAAATCTTGTGGGTATCATCCCCACCCCAGTTTTACTTTCTTTTGGAAGGTTTCTGGGTAACCAAATATTGTCTTATGTATTTTGTATGATTCTTTACTTTCAAGTTATATGCATGCAAACAAATAAATTAGTCCAATTGTGGATTAAAAGGATTAAGTTTTATCGGTTCCTGATTCACCCCCCCCNTCGGTTCCTGATTCCCCCCCCCCCCCCCCCTCTCAGTCACTGGGCACATCATATAATTCCAACAGATGGTATTGGAAAAAGGGTTTTTGGTCAAAATCCTTTGGCAAAGGTTTGGAAATATCAATTGGTTTGATAGGAGGAAGTCTTAACATTTAAGAATTAATTAAATTCAACATCACATTATGCAAAGATTCAAAAAGTTGTGTAAAATTACGAGATGGTTTAAAATAAGATGACAAAGAGCCACACCTTTGGATGTTTCTACTACCTATTCATTAACATTGTTGGATGTGTTATTTTTATAAAAAAAAATTGTTTCTAAAATTTGTTGAAATTGTTGGAGGCGGCATCACTCTTATCAACAGGAGACAATTATCACTTAATTGAATTTGATAATTATGAAGCACTGAATTTTTATTTAACACCTTGTTTACAATGCATTAAATCAGTTAAGGATATTTGAGGACCAATGTTGTTTTAAAATTTTTGGATAAAAGCATTAGCAATCTTGTGAAGAGAATCAACGGAATAAGGGGGTAGTGAAAAAAACCATTGTAAGGCCTAATCTCAAAAGGTCCTAGTGAACTACTTTTTCATAAACCTTTGATCATGAGATAAATCACTACACAGTGTTTGGAATGTTTTAACATGAGTCAAAGGATCACCCTTGCCATTATAAGTCTCAAGATGAGGAATCTCCATGTAGTGTGGGATAATGGCACGGATAATGTCTAAAGACAAAGGGATATTAATGCCCCATGTAGGAATGTTGAATTTGGATTGCATCAAGGAAGCAATTTTGTGTTGCAAAGAAGACACGGTTTGAGATAGATCATTGATATTCGGATCATTAGAATGAATTGTAGGAAGAGATGTTTTGGAAGTGTTTGGGATATTGTTCGCGGGAATGGTAGGATATGAAAAGGGCACTAGTGGAGGAGAACCCTAGACAAAATAAATCTTTCTTTGGAACTTATGGACTCCCTCAAGTCCCTATTAGTCCATAGGAAATGTTGGTCATAAAGGTTTCATATTGAACACATCTTTGTAAGACCTAGTCCCAAGATTGGCATTTATAAGCCCTTGGTCAACTATTGGTCAACTAGTGTCCCAAACCTTAGAAATAGGTATATTTATTATATTTTCATGTTTTTATAGGTTTTGGTCCATAAGGGATCATAATTTTTAGTTTTGTACCAAGTTTGGTCACTTAGAATGCAAAGTTGCAAAATATTGCAAAATTGTTAAAAAGTTGTCAGGCAACTTTTGAGCAACTTTGACAACTTTTGTCAAATGATGTAAAAACCATTCCCAAATGGATAGTTAGTTTAAACATTGGTTTTAACCATTGGGAATGCCTAAAAAATCCCTTATAGGTGGATGGTAGGCTAACTTTTGTAATTTTGACATTAAAAATTAATAAAAATCAACCATTTCTTTGCAAATTTGTGAACAGTCAATTGGTATGGACAGGTACAGAAAGAATTGAATGAGATTCTGACATATTAAGTCGATCCTATGAATTATCATCATTTTTCACTTTCTCTCATGTCATAATCTTCTGTCCATTGAAAGTTATAGAATTTTTACACTTGTCTGGTTTGTAGGCCCTAAATCAAGGTTTCATTGAACAATTGTGTTTTCTTCTTGATTCCACCATGGGAATCTAATGCCCCTTGGTGGAATTCAATAATTGTCAATGTAATTTGATATTATGTAGATTTGGTTTTGTAACTTGTAGGGAGATGGATTTTCCATGATGCCCTAGGTGTACATGTACATGTGTGCACCAATCAAGCGATTGAGGACAGTACACATAAATTTCCTTTGGGGATTCACCAAGACCTCTAAATCAGTGTGTAAGGTCCTTATGTATGCCTTAACATGATCCAATTGTTCATTTGGATATTTTTTTCAAGGAAGTAGCACTTGTAGTGCAAGTGCAGACCAAATTAGGCCTAATTACCTTGTCAAAATTGGGTGTCATCATGTCTTCCTTTCACTTCCATGTTTTGGTGCTTAAGTATAATCCCTTAGGAAATAAAGGGTATCTAGATCTCTGATCTATTTGGGGGTTATGTGGAACTATTTTTTGTTAATTCAAAAATCCTTCTATAAAAGGCTACAAGCTAAAAGGTGGGATTTCAAAGCAACTATGTCCAAAGGGTTGAACATGTAGATTAGGATCATTGTATCCTTGTCTTAGGGACCTAAATAGACCATATCATTGATCATAGGTCACCCCTAGTCCTTGGAGTCACTTTATGGGGAATTTGAGTAATTCTAGTGTATGTGCCTAGCATCCAACTATTGGAAGTTGGTGTTGTAGACTTGCTTTAACCTAGTGATTAGGTTTCCCTATTGGGATTAGGTTGTGATAACCTAGAATCAAGTCATTTATGCACTTGTTATAAGTGTAGAGGCACTTTGCCTCCTGGTACTTGAAGATTTGAAGGACAATCAGTCCTTTTGGGACTTCTGACTGCCCACTTTACATCAAGTGGTATCAGAGCTATGTTTGCTCCTGAGGATGAAGAAATCCCTGCAAGGGTTACAAACATAGAACTTGCAAGGATGGTGAGATAACAAAGGGAAGTGAATGCAAGCCTGACTAGGAGGCTTCAAGAACTCAAGAATAAGGTAGAGAGGTGAAGAGAAGACATGTCTGATGGGGAAGAGGGGAGTGAAGAGGAAGATGACACTCTTGATCAGAATAAGAGCACTCCTGCAGACCAAAGACCCCTCATAGATGCCCTAAAGTCTATGGGGAGAAGAACCATAGACGAGAAGTTGGAATTACCAACTATTAGTGGGAAGATGAATGCAAATTTGGCCTTAGATTGGATTGAGGCTTTCACAAGCTTCTTTGAGTGTGAAGAAATTTCAGAGAAGTAGAGAGTAAATATGGAAAAATCCAAGTTGAAGGGAGCAGCCCTAACTTGGTGGAATTTCATCCAAATAGAGAGGGTGAAGAATGGTAGAATCATGATCACTTCATGGAACAAGATGATATAATCGATAAAGGAGACATATTTACTTGAAGATTATGGGGTACAACTCCATAAAAGGAAGCAAAACCTAAAGAAAAATGACATGGATGTAGGCTCATACACTGAGGAGTTCCTAAAACTATGCATGAAGACTAATGCAGTAGAGAATGAGGAAGAAAAGTTAGCAAGATACATGAATGGCCTCAAAGTGTCCATTAAAGAAGAGCTTAACCTACACATCCCTACATCAGTAAACAAATGTTATTAGATGGTAATCAAGGTAGAGGAGAAATGGAAAATAAAACAAGACTTTGGCAAGGGAAAAAGCAATGATGGTGGAAAGAATTTTAGAGGAAGAGGTACCTCTTGGAATAGAGGACAATACAGTGGCAGCAGCAGCAAGACACCTAACCAAGGCCAAGGAGACAAAGAACATGGTGAATCTAATTTTAGAGGAAACTTCAGATGAAGGAAACCCTTCAATAGAGGGAGAAAAAATCCAAGAAGAGGCAATGGACCTCTGAAATGTTACTACTACATCCAACTTGGACACCATGCAGGGAGATGCCCTGACAAAAGAAATAACAACAATCAAGGGGAGAGAAGGACACAACTCATTCAAGAAGATAAGAAAGAGGAAAACACCAATCCAAGGGATCTAGAACTAGGGGAAGGATCATTTCTGATGATGAGGCAAGTTTTCCTACTAGTACCACAAAACCAAGAACCGCCTCAAAGGAAGAACCTCTTCAGGACAAAAATCAAATGTCATGGAAAGGTATGTAATCTACTGATAGATTCTAGTTCAACTAAAAATTTAGTGTCTTTTGAAATGGTTCAAAAACTAAATCTACCTAAGAAGCCACACCCATTTCCCTACCATGTCTCTTGGCTAACCAAAGGTCAACAAACTTTAGTAACTGAACAAGCATGGGTAGAATTTCTATAGCAGATTTCAAAGATAAAGTACTTTGTGATGTAGTGGAAATGGATGCTTCCCACATATTACTAGGAAGACCTTGGAAATATGATGTGGATTCCACACATCATTTTAGGAAGAACACCTACTCCATCACCAAGAATGGGGAAACTTTAACCATGAAGCCCATGCCTGATGCTAAAACAAAGAAAGAACCTATTATTATCACCTTAGGTGAAAAGGAAATGTTGCAAGTGTTGAAGGAACCTGAGACTGAAGCTTTTTTTCTAATCTCTAAGCCCAGGGATAGCATAAGATTTGATTATAAGGATCCCATTCCAAATGAACTTAAGGAACTGTTAAACAAATATAGTGATGTCACTGCTAGTGACCTGCCCACAAGCCTCCCTCCCTTAAGAGATATCAGTCATCAAATAGACCTAATACCTAGTTCTTCCTTACCTAATAAGGCTCCATATAAGATGACACCTGCTCAGCATGCAGAGATTACAAAACAAGTCAATGAACTATTAGAGAAAGGCTTAATTCAGAAAAGTCTTAGCCCATGTGCAGTCCCATCTGTTCTTTCCCCTAAAAAGGATGGTAAATGGAGATTATGTATAGATAGCAGAGCCATAAACAAGATTACTATAAGATACATGTTCCCTATCCCAAGAATGGAGGATTTTATTGATCAGTTGGGAAATGCATGTTACTTCACAAAATTGATTTAAAATTAGGATACCACCAAATAAGGATAAAACCAGGAGATGAATGGAAAATAGATTTTAAAACAAATGAAGGCCTTTTTGAGTGGTTGGTGATGCCATTTGGGCTGAACAACGCCCCTAAGTACATTCATGAGACTCATGAATGGAATCTTTATTTATTTTATTGGAAAATTTGTAGTTATTTATGATATTCTAATATTCATTCATAGCAGGGAAGATCATCTTGACCATGTTGAACACGTTTTGAGGAGACTCCGTCAGTACAACTTAGTTATTAAATTGGAAAAGTGCATGTTCATGAAGAAGGAACTTGTGTTCCTATGGTTTTTCATCTCACAAGGCACCCTAAAAATAGACACTGAAAAGGTTGAAGAAATTTTCAACTAGCCTCCACCAAAGAACCAAGGTGATGTTAGAAGTTTTCATGGTCTTGCCGCTTTTTATAGAAAATTTATTAAAAATTTCACTCATGTGTGTGCCCCTATGTTGGACACTATTAAAGGTGGTAAAAATATTAAGTTTGTATGGACTAAAGAGGATAGTGATGCTTTCCAATACCTCAAGAATAGGATATCCCAATATCCAATCCTAACCCTACCTAATTTCAACAAAGTGTTTGTTGTGGAGACAGATGCAAGAAATTTTGCAATAGGCATTGTCCAAAGCCAAGAAGGTAAGGTTGTGGCATTCTTTTCTAAAAAAATAAATGAGGCAAAGAAAAAATACTCTACTTATGATTTGGAGTTATATGCCATGGTCCAAGCACTTAAAAATTGGAGTCATTACTTCCTTCCAAAGGAGTTTATAGTTTTCACTAATAACCATGCATTGAGTTTCTTCAATACTCAGAACAAACTAGGGGTTAGACATACAAAATGGATAGAACAATCGCAAGCCTACACATTCAACATAAAGCACAAAAGGGACTAGCCAACAAGGTGGCCATTCCACTTAGCAGAAGGGTTGGATTGATTTAAGAAGTTCAACTTCAGAGTGTGGGCATTGACTCACTCAAACACTTATATGCAGGGGATCCAGATTTTGGAGAAGCCTTTGAGGTGTGCACCAAGCTAACAGGGAGCTATCACACTGATTTTTGTGAATTTTTGATCCAAAATAATATTTTGTTTAAGGGGGCTCAATTATGCATCCCCAAGTGTTCCATGAGAACAAATATAATCATAGAAAAGCATTGTGGTGGCATGGGAGGTCACTTTGGAATAGACAAGACAACAGACTTGGTAAAGAGAAGTTATTTTTGGCCAAAATTGGGTAAGGATGTCAGAAAATTTGTTGAATCATGTTCCATTTTTCAGCAAGCCAAAGGTGTATCTACTAACCAAGGACTATACCAGCCTTTAGCAATTCCCATTGGGCCATGGGAATCAATTTCAATGGATTTTGTAATGGGTTTACCTAGATCCAAACAGGGTTTTGACAGTGTTTTTTTCATAGTGGATAGATTTAGCAAGATGGTCCACTTTGTTCCCTGCAAAATCACAAATGATGCATCTCACATATCACACCTCTTCTTCAAAGAAGTAGTCAGAATTCATGGATTACCTCAGACAATATTTTCAGACAAAGATGTTAAATCTCAAGGACATTTTTGGAGGACTCTTTTCAAAAAGCTTGGCACAAATCTGACCTATATCTGTGCCTATCACCCACAAACTAATGAGAAAACTAAAGTGGTAAATAGGTCACTTGGAAACCTCCTAAGATGTCTAACTAAACAACATTCCCAAAGTTGGAACATGCTCCTTCCTCAAGCAAAGTTTTCATTCAACGATTCAATGAACAAATCCACCGGAAAAACACCTTTTCAAAATGTTTATGGACTTCACCCAAAAGGTCCATAAGATTTGGTGGAATTACCTTCTGATTTTGGAGTTAGTGTACAAGGTGAAGAATTTACAAAAATGATCACTAAATTATAGGTAGAAGTGAAATAAACATTGCAAAAGTCCACCATTAAATACAAAGCACAGGCAGATAAGAAAAGAAGAGAGGTTCATTTCCAAATTGGAGATAAGGTATGGGCATACCTAAGGAAAGAGAGACTACCTAAGGGAAAATATTCAAAGCTACATATGAAGAAAGTTGGGCCATGCACCATTCTCAACAATATGGGTGAAAATTCTTATGAAATATCTCTTCCTCCTACCTTATTGATCTCTCCTATATTTAATGTTTCAGATCTCGCCCCTTACAAATGTGTTTCAGATATGACAAATGTACAGGATCCACAAAGTGAGGAGGATGGAGGAGAATATGTCACAAATCTTCCACAAACCAAACCAGTCAATTTAGAAACAATTCTTGAGTCCAAGGTGCTGAAACAAACAAGGAAATAAACGTATATGCAATACATGTTCAAGTTGAAAGGACTCCCTAATATTGATGTTACCTGGATGACAGAGGAGCAAATCAAACAACATGGCATCACTCTTGATTAGTTAACCTCAACTGGGAACTTGAGTTCAAATCCTTGTGGGGAGTATGGTGCAGGAGCACCTTAGACAAACTAAGTCTTTATTTGGCACTTCTGGACTCCCTCAATTCCTTATTATTCCATAGGACATGTTGGTCATAAAGGTTTCATATTGGACACATCTTCGTAAGACCTAGTCCCAAGATTGGCATTTATAAGCCCTTGGTCAACTATTGGTCAACTAGTGTCCCAAACCTTAGAAATAGGTAAATTTATTATTTTTTCATGTTTTAATATGTTTTTTCCATAAGGGAGCATAACTTTTAGTTTTGGACCAAGTTTGGTCACTTAGAATGCAAAATTGCTAAAAATTTGTCAAGCAACTTTGACAACTTTTGTCAAATGATGTAAAAACCATTCCCAAATGGCTAGTTAGTTTAAACATTGGATGTAACCATTTTTAATTCCTAAAAAATCCCTTATAGGCGGGTGGTAGGCTAACTTTTGTAATTTTGGCATTAAAAATCAATAAAAATCAACCATTTCTCTACAAATTCATGAACAGTCAATTGGTATGGACATGTATAGAAGGAATTGAATGAGAGTCTGACATATTAAGTTGGTCCTATGAATTATCTTCCTTTTTCACTTGGTCTCATGTCATAATCTTATGTCCATTGAAAGTTATATAATTTTTACTCTTGATGTCTGGTTTGTAGGCCATAAATCAGGGTTTCAACGAACAATTATGTTTTCTTCTTGATTCCACCATGGGAATCCAATGCCCCTTGGTGGAATTCAATCATTGTCCATTTAATTTGAGATTATGCAGGGTTTTTTGGTAACATGCAGGGAGATGGATTTGCCTTGATGCCCTAGGTGTACATGTCTATGTGTGCACCAATCAAGCGATTGAGGACAGTCCACATAAATTTCCTTTGGGGATTCACCAAGACCTATAAATTGGTGTGTAATGTCCTTATGTATTCCCTCACATGATCCAAGTGTTGGTTTGGATATTTTTTGTAAGCAAGTAGCACTTCTAGTGCAAGTTTAGACCTAAATAGGCCTAATTGCCTTGTCAAAATTGGGTTTCATCTTGTCTTCCTTTCACTTCCATGTTTTGGTGCTTAAGTATAATCCCTTAGGCCATAAAGGGTATCTAGATCTCTGATCTGTTTGGGGGGTTATGTGGAACTATTTTGTGTTAAGTCAAAAATCCTTCTAGAAAAGGCTACAAACCAAAAGGTGGGATTTCAAAGCAACTATGTCCAACGGGTTGCACATGTGGAGTAGGATCATTGGATCCTTGTCTTAAGGACCTAAATAGACCAGATCCTTGAGCATAGGTAACCCCTGGTCCTTTGAGTCACTTTATGGGGAATTTGAGTAATTCTAGTGTATGTGCCTAGTAGCCAACTATTGGAAGTTGGTGTTGTAGACTTGCTTGAACCTAGTGATTGGGTTACCCTAATGGGATTAGGTTGTGATAACCTAGAATAAAGTAATTTCTTCACTTTTGATAAGTGTAGAGGCAATTTACCTCCTGGTACTTGAATATTTGAAGGACAATCAGTTCTTTTGGGACTTCTGACTGCCCACTTTGCATCAGGCACACTATGATAAGTGGGCATAATTGTAGTCAATGAAACACTTGACATACTTGAAGGAAAAAGAGGAGCACTAGGATTAGGAAGGCTCACATGAATAGGATTGGCAGTTTTAGAGGAATTTATGATGATAGGTGGAGCATAAGTAGAAATGGAGGGAATTGAAGTGGGAATGGGATTGGAAATTTAAACAATAAAAGGAAGTTGAGTGTATCATATCCCTTGAGAAGCTTCTTGAATGGGCTTAACATTGATATGGATAATTTGCGATAAGAAAAAAAGGAAATCAATACCATGCTCATCATTTTACATGTATTTCTTTAAACCACAAATAAAGGCTAAAGCTTCAGGATTACATTGTTCTTGATTTAAAAATTGTTCAAATTTGTCCATGTCCATGGAGAGCTTTTGGATTTTATTGGGAGAAATTCTTAAGGATTTCTCTTCATCATGAGAAGAGTGGTAATAATTTTTCTCAATAGATGAGGGAATTTCATGGTTATGCATGTTGGTCTCACCAAGATTCAGAAAGAAAGAAGGCTCTAGATTAAAGGAACCCATATGTCTATGTCTTCTTCTAACTAGAATAATATATGGACTCAAAGTAACAATGCTCATGCAAGAAATGAAGGAAAGGTAAATGTAAAAGATGTGTGATTAAAACTAGGAGATATAATGTTATGTAAAACGCAATTGTAATGTGGATCTAACCCAATTTCAAGATTAAAATAATTAATGTGTTGTTTGATTAAAGAGATATCCAAATACATATATTGTAGCAATATGATGTAAACACATAAAAATTCAATCTAGATATCAAGTACATAAATAATTCACATAAAAGGAGCATCCAACAATCACATCAAAAGAAGCTATCATGCGTCGAGTTCACCAAAATGTATAGGGGAAAATGGTGAGAAATGCCAAGGTAGAGATCAATAACCAAATTCCTTTTATTTGTGGGTTGATTTAGGGGGGGTATACACTAGGAAAGAGACAAACTCAGCCTCTTTGTATCCAAGCTTTATTAGAACCAAGATAAATGGATGCAAATACAAAACCTATATGCAAAGGGAGGAGGATAAAGACCTATTTCCACTATTAAGGAATTAATTGATTTTACTAATTGATTAATGAACAAGTATAGATATGGAAAGTAAATAAGGATAAATAATAGAATGATATATCTAAAATTAAATGCAATATTGGGGAAATATTTGTGCACCTTGAAAGGAATTAGGAGGTTATGAGCCTTAAAACTACAACTTCTGGCCACCGGGAGGTCATAGACTGAAACCATTCTTGATCTGGGACCCTAGCACCTGTAAATCTTGACCGTAAAATTATGAGCTTCAAAGGAACAAGTCAACTTTTAAGGTACAAGTCAAGACTCAACTACACCCCTCTGTTAATGACTATGTATTTTTTTATTCTAATCTTTGAGATGACCCCAAAATGTTCGAATCCAGCTCCACAAATCCTGAAACCTATTCCTACACATAGAAAATGGGAAATTGTTTGTGGAAAGTGTCTTGCCTTGGTCAAGCCACGGTTTACAAATTAACCTTGAAATTGATAAGTAAAATACATATCTGAAAAGAAAAGGAAGGTAAATGTTTGATTCACCTTGTATAAATACTCATGAATGGATATAAAAATCACACAAATTCATGAAGATTATTGAATTTGAACTTGGAATGGAGATGTAGGAATATCAAGGACGTCCTCACAAAAACATGAGATACACAATCATCATCTCTAGATCATGATTTTAGTTATACCACTTGAAGAATGAGCCTCCTTGCATCGATTGAGAACCTCTCTACTTGGCCATCATGGGAGAGAAATCTTGCATCAAAGGAAGGAGATTGACATGCTTGGATGGATCTAGGAATAAGACTTAGAGACCTTGGATGGATGTCTTGTCTTCACCACTTGAATGCTTCAATGCTTATGCTTGCATAATCTTGGCACAATTGCTTCTTAATTTTTCTTGCTTGTATACTTTGCAAAATGAGGGGATAGAGAATCCTTTTATACTCATTTTGAGATTCAAATGCAGGCAAATTGACCTAGAAAAATAAATAAAAAGGACATAGGAGAAAGTTCCTGACATCGGGCTCCACACCCAAACAAGATCTATCCATAGGGGGTGTAGTTGAAGTTTGACCCCACCCCTGGGGGTGCAGTCAAACTTTGACTGTACCCATAGGAAAAAGTGCCTAGTATAGGGCATGGACACATTGGGGAATGTGGAAAGAAGCCAAGAAAAAGGGATAAGTAGGAATAATTGATAGTCAGATATCAAAATCCCCAAAATGGGGTTAATAGGTCCTAAAAGAAATCCAATTATGGGTGCTAACTTTTTAGGACTATACACAAGGTTATGACACTCATGCACAAGATGATGAAATTAATGTCCAAACAATGTAAAGAACTAACAAATTTTAAACATATAAATCAGATCTAAAATGAAGATGCAAGTATTCATCAATTTTATGCAACATAAATTTTTTTAAGACGTGTAGAAAGTGTGATTGCACAAGAAACCTAATGAATTGTATGAAAAGCACATCTAACTATCCAAATTAAAAGTGGAATGTAAGGAGTCCCATTCACCAAAATGAACATAAATTAAAATAGAATAGGATATGTATGTATGGGGGATATCATTATTTGTATGTTGACTATCTCCTTTTATGTTGCATTGGAAGGAAAGATGATCCACCTAGGTTCAAAAGAGGAATAAAGTGCCAAGCAGATGCAAGGTTTCCTTTGGTGTTAATGCAATTGAGGAATGGATGTATGAATGTAAAATTTGATGGGTATATGCAAGATTTAAGGTCAAATGAGGAATAAAGTTTACTTTTAGCATACACTAATTGATGAAGGTTAGACAAACAAATTATGTTATCTAAAATAGAACCCAAAAATTGTAACTAACCTACAGATCTAATTTGGAGCTGATCTGGAGGGAATATGTCAACTGGGTTGGCCTATTCTTGGGACTAAGTTGACTAGGTCAGACAATTCCCAGGATTAGGGTGACTGGGTCAGCCTATTCCATGCACTTTCCAATTACTTGAATTGTAGATTGTAGCCAAGATCCTATACTTTCCATATTCGATCCAAAAAATGGTGCCACATGTTCCTACACACACAAAAAGAGAAAAATTGTTTGGTATAGAGGCATTTACCTCACTCAAACCATTGAAATTGAAATCAAATATGTATAAATGAAAAGCATGTTGATAGTATAGTAGAGGCTAGATCTAAAAATGTAATGTTTATACCTTCAAAAATAGACATAGAATCATAATGTCTATAAAGATGCTTGAATTCCAAAATACCTAGATCTGCAAATACATCTCAAATCTCCAATTTATTTATGCTTTATGTCACTTTCCTTAATAAATAATTAATTCACATTGATATTTGTGTTCTTTAAAAAAGGATCTTCTTTCATTATTGATGTCTCCATTTCTTGGTCTTCAATGAGGGAGAGAAGATTACTACAATGGGGATATTTCCTTTGAAAAATCATTGGATTCTTGAAATCAGATTTAGAATACAAGATATTATAGAGATCTTGAATTTCAACTTGATGTCTTGAACTTGTTCCCAAATGAGAAGAGATAGATTGCTTATATACCCCTCACAAACATTTCAAAGATCAAAACTTGAAGAGGGCCATCGGGTTTTTGAATTTCTTTCTCCACCAACAAGATCATTATACAGTTTAAATTTCAGATAAAATACAGGGGAATAAGTTGACCAGGTCAGCCTATTCCCTTCTATACAAAACAAAATTTACACCATGGGTCATAATTTTAGAGGAGATGAAAGAATGGAAAGTGGAATTGAGGTTGGATCGAGAATAACAAACACAAAGGCCCAAGGACACTATAATAGGACCCAACTAAGCATCCAATTGTAGTTGAGTACAATTTAGGATGGTAAAGAAATAAAATATATCATATAGACAAATATACACAAATACAAGAAGAGATTAAAAAGAGAAGAGAGAAATAAATAAATGAGATACATTTCAATAATGTGTTGTTAAAAATAAGTGCTAATTATGTTTCTAGGTATAGCATGATTCATTATTCTAGAAATCATATGATAAGCTCATGAATGATTGGTGCTACATCATCCCCAAAAGTTAAAAAAATGGAAATACAACATTTAGAAGAATATAACAACAAATCAAAAAATTATATGATATTTTTTCTTCTTATATTCATGTACCTACAATGGTAACATTAGAAGTGATATAAGGTGAGCTATATGACCCAATTTGGTCATAGTGGTACCAAATTTTACATCATGAAAATTAAATTTCATGGCAATAGAAGGGGGAATGAACCTAGAAGAGAAGGCATGCATTGTCCTTGACTATGTAATGTCCATATCCATGTTTGTCTTAGATGTAATATACACAATTGGAACTAACATAGGTATAGACAATAATGCACCAAATATAATAGAATATGTATCATTAATACCTTAAGAACTAGAATTTAGGTAGACACATCGCAATGCATCATGTGTGTTGACCCCCACAAAATCTCAATACCCTCAAAATAATTTTATAACATATTGTAGATACTTTTGGTTTAAGGCATGACATTTTTATAAATAGTCTCATCTTCTAAATTATTTTGAAATAGCTCAAATATTAATCAGGATGAAATTGAGTATGAAAGACCCTCAAGAGATCCTCTTGGTTAAAAGTAACTTTTGTATCAAATCCGACAATAAGAAAACCTAGTTGTATCCTTATTCTAGGAGGAGAAAGCATTTTTATAAAATTAATCATAAATAGATTACATAAAATCTATAATTATTCTTACATGAGTATTTATACACCAAGAAAAAAATTAAGTTTGATATGTTCTCAGAGATATTAAGTTTCAACAATCTATGTTAATATTCTTGAAGACTTATAAAACATTGGTGGATCATAGAGTATGTTCTAAAATATTGATGTAGAAAGACAAACACAATTATAATATACAAGCCTTTAATAATATCAAAATTCTCTTTCAAACTATGTTATCATATTCTAAGGATTGAGTTGTAAAACTCATGAATGGTCTCACAATGAAGAATCTAGAACTTTAAAAATGAAATTGATGGGAGATGGGCTTGAAGACTTTTGTAAGTTTTTAAAAAATTTAAGGTTATGTGAAAATGGTGGGTTCACCAAAATATGGTGCAAAAAAATCATCTCTACTAAAGAAAGATAAGATTTCTTTAAGAGGGAATTTGGATCACCATAATGGGATCAACTAGGTAAGGTTTTCATTTAAGAAAGTCCATTGCATAAATTATGTTAGTTATATTTTTCATTTTTATAAATTTTAAACATATATGTATTTACAAAATGGAGATAAAATAATTAAAGATCTAACTAATACTAATTACATAGCATTGTCTTCAGACGTGAAGTGTCATGGTTAAAGCAATTTATTGGTGAAGCGGCCACCAAGGTTCAAACCCCTATTTGATCACTGTGCTCACAAGCCTTGAGCCTTTTTTGATTCATTGGGCTTGTGGATTTGAAAAAGTGAAGTGTGGGGATGAGGTCCCTCATTTGTGGCCTCATTAGTTCATAGCTCTAGGTCAAAAGTGTTTCACGTGGAGCTAGAGGGTGTGTCATGCTAACATCATTGGTCACGTCAAAAAAATTATAAGTCATTAATTTTAAAATATATATATAACATTAAATTACTAAAATCGCAGTGTTCACCACTTAGTGTGTCAGTTAAGTGGTGGTTTTGTTGTCCCCATGAAAGTTCAAACCCCTGTTGGGTGATTTTGATTGTGGGCTTGTGCCTTTACTGACCCAATGTGATCACGCGTTTGAGTCTCGGCTTTGTAATAAGAGGATGAGGTCCCCCATTTGTGGCATCACTATTCATAGCTCTAGTTAAAAAGTGTTTCATGTGGAGACAAAAGGTGTGTCATACCAGCATCATCGGTCACATTAAAAATTTTACCAGGCACTTATTAAAAAAATCCTAAAATCAATAGTTTAATTTAGAACTAAAAATAACTATAATATGAGAAACCTAGGATAGAAAAATGGAACTCTTTTCTTTGAATGTAAGTGCTTTGGATAGATAGTAGCATGCTAGTATGAGCTAAAAAATAAAAATATTCTTGTATCCAAAAAAACCATGACCTGCTCATTTAGTAAGAGAATTTGAAAGTATGACAAAATAATATTGACTTAAATGATAAACTAACAATAACACAAACTATTCTAGTATAAGAAAGTTGCAGAAAGATAAAAGGATAAAAGGAACAAAATTTGACTTTAAAAGTGTGCACTTAAAACTTTTTCTCTAATGCGACATATACCACAAGAAAAGCAAAGAGAAATATTTTATGATTATTTTTTGGTCAAATCCCTACATTTTTATTTCAACCTAAATAGTGTTGGTGCATTTAAGTGTTGTACCTAATATGTTATTCTTGTAGGTCCTAGACACACATGTTAAGTTTACTAAGACACCACATAGGAACATTCCCACTCTCGATGGTGTTATCATATTATAACTTTCCTGCCTTAAGTGGGACTTCCACCTTTGGTTCACTTATCACTTTATCACTTTTCCACCTTTTGAGGGTGATCCACCTTTATAGGTCATGTCACACTATCACTTTTCAACATTATGTGTGATAATTTATCACCCTGTATATCATGCCATAATATTAAGACACTTGGTGTAATCTTATGTCTTCCTATGTGTCATGTCTCACCTTGGTCAATATAACCAAGGGGTCTCCTATGTACTATCATATATTCTATTATATACTTTGAGAGAATACAATTTATTCTTGTCATATTGATTTTTTCTTGTTATTTTTCTTTCCATTAGGCCTCTAGATCTTGGGTTACCATCTCCATAGCCAAATATTGCATGGTATTAAAAAATTTAGATGCCTTTAGAGGGTCTTTTGAGATATTCAGGCACATTTTTGGTTAATTTTTGGGGGTCCTCTTTCAATTTTTTTATTGCAGGTCAGCCTTGGATCTTTCTAGTACAAATTTGAGGTCACCATCTCATTCAAGAGATCTAAATCAGCCAAGATCAACTTTTGTTTCATCCAAATCCGTTGTTGAAGAACAAATCTACAAGCATTTGAAGTTTGGATATGGTTGCAAAGATTTGGAAGGTAGTTAACATTTTTTAACACTTCGGGCCAAATTTGAACCTCACATCATGATCAAGAGGCCCAAATCAACTAAGATCAACTATCAATTCATCAAAAATGATTTTTTCTGGAGCCCTTAGGAAAAAACTTCCCTCCATGACTATTTATGCATCAAAACAATAGGACGATTTTCACTTTCACCTTTTTGCAATTTTTTTGTAAATTCTATGAATTTATTATAAAAATCATATTTTTCTAATTACTTGTAAATCTTTTAAAAAACATTGGAAGGGATTCATATCACCCGTCCCCCTACATGGGATCTTCCCTACGTGTGCTCTTAGTATTAATTAGAAAAAGACATTTTCCCTTGTTGCAAAGATGAGCTCCACTTACTTCACACAATTATTGTTGTAGCTCATGGAGGGGTTGTACATCAGATGGATGTAAAGAGTGCATTTCTTCAAGGGGACCTTGAAGAGGAAATTAACATGGATTAGATGCATGGATTCATTTAACATTCTTCTTTGGTTGTAGATTGAGGATGTCTATTTTATGGCCTTAAGTAGGCCCCTCAGGCTTGGTATGCCAAGATGGACTCCTTTATTCTCTTAGCATGATTCACCATGTGTCATTCAAATCTAAATGTTTACATTTTAGGACATGGTGACTCTCATTTATTTCATGTGATCTATGCAATGACTTGATAATCATAGGAAGTACATCATCCATCATAGTCACTGCCAAATCTTCATTACACGAAAATACTTGTATGACTAAATTGGGCCATTCACAATACTTTCTTAGGATTGAGATCAATTAGTCTTCTTTCGATATCATTTTTTATCAGCTTTAATATGCTCTTGATCTTTTGGCTCAGTTACACATGATTGATTGTAAGCCTACCCCAACTCCCTTTCTTTCAAGATTAAAGCTTTAGGTGAAGTGTTCAATTCCACTTCTTGGTGTCATCTTGTATTGTCAGCTTGTTAGGATAATCATCTACTTAGATCACACACAGTCTTGATATTCCCTTTGTGGTAATTTGTGTTTTATGATTTATGCAAGATCCGCATGAGCTTCATTGGAAAGCTTCCAAATGCATATTTCATTACATCCAAGGTACACATCATTAGAGGATTCATTATGCAGAAGGTACATGACTTGACTTGGTTGGATACACAAATTAAGACTGGGCTAGTGATCTTGATGATCATAAGTCCACTTCCATCTATAGCTTTCATCTTGCTTCTATTCCCATTAGTTGGAAGATTAATAAATAGCATGTTTTTTCTCTCTTTGAATGAGGTTGAGTATTGAGAGGTTTTTAATGTCATTATTGAGGCTATTTGCCTTGAAAATATTCTCGATGATTTTGGCTCCACCATTCCACATTCTATAGTCATTCATTGTAACTATTATAATGTCATCCACAACTCAAAGAACCTAGTTCACCATCAGAGGACCAAACACATCAAGATCCATATGCACTACATCAAGGAGATTATTCAGGAGCATATTGTTGATTTCTAGTATTATCCCATGATAGAGTATGTTGTAGATATCTTCACCATGATGATCATATTTTTCCATTAGTATACAAAGGAAACATTTTTTGAACCATCGGTAACATGATCACCAAAAGACAGGTTTACAGTGCAACTTGACACAGCAGTTCACAGACATCATTGACAATGCTAAGTTCACTATCACCGACAGAATGATCATAGCGTAAACCGACAGAAAAAGTTAATAGTGTAAACTGATTGACAGACTACAGAGCAAACTGAGAAGTAGAATGTCTATAGAGACATCACTGAGGAAAGACTACAGAGAAACTCGAGCACCAGTCTACCAAGCGGCAACTTTAATTCTGAGAAATGTGGATCTGAGTTACACGTCAAATAAAATACTCAATTTTTATATTTAGCTTTAAAGCTTATCTTCAAAACCATTTCTTGAGGGGAAAGTTAAGCAAATGTAATAGTTTTAATCAGTCTAGCTGATTGAAAACATGCAAACTAGGAGATCAAGGTCAAGTTGTAAACCTTTTATCATAGAGTTTTCATAATTAAGTGTGAGACCTATTTAGGTCAATTCATTGTATAAATAGATGTGTAATCAATCATAAAAAGATGATGTGATGATGATTGTAGCCGAAGAGCACATCTATGGATCAGATACAGATTTTTATGCAGAAGGATAGCAAAAGATGAAATCAGTTATAAAGAACAAGATTTAAGGCTACCGAGAAGAACAGAGGTATTAATAAATCACTATATGTGATACATCATATTGTAAACTTTAAAGGATCTGTACTTATCAATTCAGGATTTCATTTTATCAAGTCAATAAGTATTTTTTACTAGATTCTAACAAGTGTAGAAAATAGAAGAAATCCTTTAAGAAGGTGGATTTAACAATCCATTTGTAAATCTCTTAACCGAGTGCACACTAAACAATGTTGCTAAATATATTTACATAGTAGACCTTAACCAGTCTAAATATGTTACTCCTAACAGGGTAAGATCATCATAAGTGATCAAACTTTTAATCCTTAACCGGCACCTTCCATTCTACAGATAGTGAAGTTTTGTGGATTTCATACCCACCACAGTTTTTACCTTCTAACAGGGGTTTTTTGTGTTGCCAATTCTTGTGTCATGTGTCATGACATTTCATGAATGTTTCTATGAATGTTTACATGGAATTAATTTTGAGTTAATATTACATGCACAAGATAGAATAGCATATATGGTCGATAATGAAAGGAATTGATTACTAAAGGATTAAGGATTAATTGGAAAAAAAAAATAAGGGTATTGATTCACCCCTCCCCTCTCAGTACACACCATTCCATTATTCCAATAATTGGTATCAGAGCTAGATCTCTTATTTGGAAAAGTTTAAATCACTTGAGAGAAAAGATCATACAATTGAAAGGTATAAACTACACAAGAATATTGAAAATCAGACATTGGAGATATAGATCTTCTATGAGAAATACAAAGAAGCTAGAATCAAGATGATAGAGCTACTGGATGAAAGAAAGGTTATGGAATCTCACTGTAATGAATAGACTATCATGAAGAAGAGATACCTGATTTATTTGAGTCATCGGGATCTACATCTAGCAACACATCAGACACATCAAAAGGAAGCATTACAAGTCTGAATGAAATCAATCAACATCTGACTGGACAAGTGAAATCACTGCAAATCGGTCAAGAGATACAGATGGTAAGGATGATTGAGGTTATGAATAATGCTAGACAAGCTTAGAAAGAAAGAACACTAGCTATTGATGATAGGAGGAAGATCACTGAAAAGCTACAAGAGAGAAAATTAGAAATACAAGGACTTATTGAACATCATCATGAGATCACCAATCAGATAGTTATTATGAGTCATGAGGAAAACCGGGTGAACATAGAACTCAATGGGAAATTGGAAGCTATTGGTAAGATAAGAGAAGAAAATGAAAAACTAAAGCATGAAATAAGAATTCAACAAAAGCACAATGATATGATCAAGAAAGCTGAAGAAAGTAAAAAAAGAATGGATGATTTTTTGAATGGTCAAAGAAGACTCAACAACAATACCAGTCTAGGGTATACCGAGCATGCAAAATCATCATACCAAGATGATCAAAAATATGTCTACACAAATTCAAGACCAAGGAAGCAGTCACACAATCACTATGGAAAACCAAGCCACACATCAAATGTTTGCAGAAGCAAAATTAAAGGTATTCATAAATCCACATCTACATTCATAGGAAATTGTTATAATTGTAACAAGAAAGGACACAAAGCACATGATTGAAGATCTAAGGTGAAACAACCAAAGAAGGAAACCTACATGGAAAAATATTGTCCTACTTGCAAAATGCATGGGCACACATCTCTTGAATGTAGGAAGAATAAAAATAAAGTATGGGATCCAAAAGAACAAGAAAGTACTTATCAACCAAAAAGTGTCAGTAACTCATATGTTTGGGATTAATACACATGGACAAACTGCACAGCATGTGGTAGATATAGACACATAGCTACAAATTGCATGATAAAATGGATGAGAAGTTCTAGAAGATGGACTAACTCTGGAATGGCATGCTTACACTGTCATAGAGTCAGTCATTTAAGCAAGGACTGCAGAGACCGCGTGATAGAGACAAGCACTTTTGCCAATGGAAATACCATTGAAGACATCAGGATGATGAGAAACAAAATGTGGAGGAAATCTACAGACACTGATGATGCTGGACCAAGAAATACAATTGGTGACACCTTATCCAATGGATCTAGTGATAACACCACCCCCACCTTAGCAAAACAAGTATGGAACTGCACTATACCAAGTTATATTTTACATCAGTTCCATTATACATTGATAAAATACCAAACTAGCATGAATAAATATGCACTATGGTATTACTTGTTATGAATTTGTGAATCCAATATCATTGTTCAATCCACACCAAGAATCATCATTGTACATGTAAAATCTAAGTTATTAATGTAAACTGAGCATCGTCGGTAATCATGTAAAAAGACAATGAAGTCTTTTCTACATACCAAGCACCATCGGTGAACATGTGAAAGATCAATTCAGTTGACACTTACCACAAGCATTGCATTCTCACCAAGAATGAAGTTAGTATGTTCCCCGAGCGACTCCACCTTTGAGCACCAAGAAGTGTGTAAAATCATTAATTGCACCACTTAGGGCATCATCTATAAAAAGGTGACAGAATAGCTCATTCATTCACCATCTGATTAAGAGCAAAGAGAAGAGCAAAAAAGAGTGAAGAACAATGACCAGGTTGCAGAGAGACTCACAAGAACATTCATGGTATTCAGACAGATTCACAGCATCTAATGCAAATCAAGTGAGTAACTAAGACTCACTGAGCTCACAGTTTATTTATGGAAAAATCCCTAATTTCTAGAAACAATGGCAACCACATCTCGCGTCTCCAAGATCAAGAATGTGAAAGATAAAAAGGTAAATTTAATCAAGAACTCTACATGTGAAGAGCCTAAGTACAAATTCTATCCATATGTAGCTTCACAACCCAAAAATGTTGGAGCGTTCTCAAGAATACCACCTAGGGTTTTGCTAATCAAGGATGTCCAAGCCTATATCCACTGTAAAGTTGTAGAAATCAAAGATCTGGAAGTTGAGGAAGCTTACAAGAAGCTTTGCATAGATGAAAACATCAAAGATGAACATAAACACATTAAGGTGAAAGGATTGACAAATGCCCTAATGTTCCCAAAGGATTTCAAGACCGAATGGATCTGGATAGTTTTTAGTTGGGTACATGACCAAAATATGTGGCTGGACAAGCCAAAACCAATTACCAAGGATGTAATACACGCAGTGACCAATTATCTAGTAACCGACAAGGCAAAAGTACTCAAACATCCTCCTCAACCCGACATAGAAAAGATGACACGTGTAGTATGGGATCGTAGAGGTTTGAAGGTAAATTCCATCACCGATCCAGAACTGAAATTTGGTGCATGTGTGTTGGGATGCAAGATATTCCAAGCCAGTGGACTGAATAGTATTGCATGCAGAGCAGTAGACACTTCTCACAAGATTTTGAAGAAGGGTCTACAACTAGATCTATCCGAGATTCTAATGAAGAAACTAGAGGAGAATATGAGGACCATTAGATCAGGGAATTTTAATTCATGTAAATTTGGTTCACTCCTCATGTGTATATTCTTCTAATTTCAAGACTTCTTCCCTCTGTCGGTAATATCAATTGGGACACTACCCGACCAGTGATAATTCAAATTAGTGAATTCATTAAGTCACTAGGGGACAACTTTACATCAGTCATGGATGAATATTTCACCAGATTCAAGGATAGAATGCAGAAAAGGATGAGGATACTAGAACAAATAGTGGATCAATATAAAGATGATATTTTTTTCATGGTTGACACCAATACAACTTTGATCGAACTAGCTATACCAAGGACAGCATGGTTAGCACCACTTAACTATGAGATAAACATAGATTAGGCCACAAATGCTATTGAAGTATTATTATATGAACCACTGGAAAAATCATTACCAAGATTTGGAACCTATGAATAAGCTAAGGCCATAATCAAAATAGGCCTAGTAGTAAAGAAGATCGACAAAAAGAAGACCAAAATGGTAAAGAAACTTTAAAAGAAGTTGTCGGTAAAAGAAGAAGAAAAAAAACAAAAAGGTGACACAGAGGGACAGTCACCTATTGGTGAAGGTGAACAATTGAGTGACTATGAGTCAATAGAGTCTGATCCACCACCCCTAAAGATGATGACATGTAACTGATTGAATGTTTGACAATGTTAAGTTGAAGATGATGCAAGACATTAAATCAGTTAATGGTTTGTATTGTCATTGATGTCAACTTGATATCATCTGTATGGTCATATACATAACGCCAAAGACTTTAGAGAATCAATGGAACAGAGGTTATTCTTTCAGCAATGCATAAAATTCAAGTATTCACCAAGTGACAGACTACACCGACGGAGTGCACACCATCAGTAAAGACAGAGATAAATTCATAGTGATGCCCAACGAGCAGAAGACAGTGTTGCCCGACGAAGCAAAATCACAGGATGCCCAATGAGCTAAAAATAGTGTTTCTTGACAAGCAAGATCCAATGATGCCTGACAAATGGAGATCCCAAAGCTAACTGAAGTTGCATCAATGGAACTGGCAGTTGTCACCGGTGACAAACTACAGAATTGACTGACAAAATAGAGAGATCAGAAAATGAAAAAATATCTAGCTGGCAGAGCTAAAGGATAGACTTAACTAGTTTTTTTATTTGTTTTATTCAAACCACAGTTAAGCAATTGATTTGTACAACTGGCAAGAAGATAACTATGAGATAAATCAGGAGTTAAAGCCGTAAATATATTTGGCTAGATTGTTTTTCATGCCAAGAATCAAGAACCAAGAATTAAGGAATATCATGTCTATATAAGAGACAAGTATAATTCATTTAAAGAAAATTAGATACACGGGGGAGTGAACTAATAGAAGATGCTGAAGAGAAACTGATGAAGGATAAACTTCATGCAGTCCTGATCAATCAAGCTAAGGGAGAGCTAAAGAATTCTGCAGACACCGATGAATAGAAAAGTACAGCATCATAGAGAAGAAAGAGTTAAGTACAAAGGAATTGAATTGATACATTGATCAGAAAGATATTGTAAGTAAATAGATCAAAAAATCTGCAATTCAGTTGCATTAGAAATAGGTCATTTTGTTTCAGTTTCACCATTGAAGCATTAAGTCTCTTAACAGAGCAGGACTTAACAGTCTTTTGTAATTGAGGTATATCCTAAAAGATTATCATAAGGTTGACTCATGATAGTAGCATCGGTCTTACCTAAAGCCTATTGACAGTCTAAGAAGAAGGCTGATTCAAGGATGGTAGTAAGATTAAACATAAAGCCTATTGACAGTCAAGAGACTTATTCAAGGATGGTAGCATAGATGTTAGATACTAAGTGACAACCTATGTATAAAAATCCTCTAACAAGGTCACACTTAACAGTGTGTTTGTAACCTTTAATAGGGTTGGCTCCTAACAGGGCTCACTTTAGAAGAGTGAAAATTTGGGGTACCGGTCCCAGTGGTTTTTCCCTTAACAGGGTTTCCATGTTAAAATCCTTGTGTTATATGTGTATGGTTCATTACTTTATTGTTTTAAATTCTACATATGCATTTATGGATTGATTGGTATACTCTGCATATTTACTGAGTATCGGTAAATATAGTTTACTGCTTAACAGTTATCAAGGAGAATAAGGATAGACAAGGTAAACCGACAGACAGTTATTTATTTCAAGTATTTCAAAGGCATACATCTTGTAGGGACTTAATAATTGGAGAAGTATTGATTGGTGGATTAAAGTTTAAATTGGATAAAATTTGAGGTCACTGATTCACCCCCCCCTCTCATTTATTACTAACAATTGGTATCAGAGCTTGTGTGCTTAGAAGGAAGGTTTCAAGACCTAAGTAAAAGATCACAAGATGAATAGACGAGATGTGCCCAAGTTGAACAAAGACAACTTTTCTTCATGGAAAAGTAGGATAAAGCTTCACTTATCAGGTATTGGCTATGATATTACTCAATACTTAAATACTACAAATGTGTTTCCTACAGGACCATTGACAGTAGATCAATTGAGAGTAAATCACGAACATAACTGCATGGTTTTAGAGCTTTCAGCCTCACTCTCTGATGTTGAATTTGAGGATCTCAAAGATTGCAAAAATGCAAAGACAATGTGGGACAAGTTGAAACTAGTACATGGAGGTGAATCAAATGTTCTGAGAGCCAAGGCAGAAAGCCTTAGAGGAAAGTTTGATGATCTCAGAATGAAAGAAGGTGAAAACATCACACAGTACAGCACAAGAATAAAAGTAGTTAATGTTATACAAGGTGTTGGAGGTACACTTGAAGAGGAGATAGTGGTAAGTAAAATCCTAAGAACCCTATTGCGTATATATGCTATTAGAGTCTCTGTTATTCAAGAAATGAGAGTAGTAGCAAATAATACAGTTACTCTTGATAGCTTGATTGGTAGACTGATTTCATTTGAGATGAATAACTTTGATAATATTGTCTTACCAAGCTTAGAGTCTGCATTCAAGTCTTCTATGAGAATAAGCAAATCTAGTCAGAGACACTCATCTAGAAGAGACAGTGAAAATGAAAATGAAGAAGAAGATCTAGATGAAATTGAATCACTCATGGAAAGAAGAATGCTAAGAGGCAAAGGTAAATACAAAGGTAAGTTACCACTTGTATGTTTTAACTGTAAAGAGATTGGACACTTTGCTACAAGATGTCCTAAAAGAAAAGATGACAGAAATGATAACAGATCTTTTGAGAAGAAATCTGACAGAGGTGATAACAAAGATTATAGAGGTTACCTATGATCAGAAAGAAGTGATACCCAAGATTACAAGGACAAAGGCAAGAAGGCTAGCTATCTAGCTGCTTGAAAAGATGAAGATACTGACACCAAGCCGGATGATGATGTTGAGATAGTGTTTGTAGTTGTGAAGGATGATTCAGATGAAGATGGAAGGTATGAAGAAACTACACTCATATCTAAGATTAGTAAAAATTATATCTAGATTATAGATAGTGGCTGCACTCACCATATGACCGGTGACAAAGAAAAGTTTAATACTTTTGAATACTATAAAGGTGGTACAGTAAGAATGGGAAATGATTCACCTTGTCAAATTGAAGGTAAAGGAACAGTAATGTTGAATAACCTGATTAAATGTAAAAATCCTTATTGGGTAAAAGGATTGAATTATAATATGTTGATTGTTTCTCAGCTGAATAATTCAGGTTATAAAGTAGCATTTGAGAACAAGAAGGCAAAGATCTTCAATGAATCAGGAACACTGATTGGTACCGGTGAACAGACCAAAGGTAACTTATTCTATCTGAATGATACTAACCCCACTTGCTTGATGAC
>MU228221.1:353278-371844 GCA_018584345.1 Thuja plicata
TTAACCTTTAACAGGGTTGGCTCCTAACAGGGCTCACTTCAGAAGAGTGAAAATTTGGGGTACCGGTCCCAGTGGTTTTTCCCTTAACAGGGTTTCCATGTTAAAATCCTTGTGTTATATGTGTATGTTTCATTACTTTATTGGTTTACATTCTACATATGCATTTATGGATTGATTGGTATACTCTCCATATTTACTGAGTATCAGTAAATACAATTTACTACTTATCGGTTATCAAGGAGAATAAGGACAGACAAGGTAAACCGACAGACAGTTATTTATTTCAAGTATTTCAAAGGCATACATCTTGTAGGGACTTAATAATTGGAGAAGTATTAATTGGTGGATTAAAGTTTGAATTGGATAAAATTTGAGGCCACTGATTCACCCCCCCCCCCCTCTTAGTTATTACTAACAAAAGAAACCAAGGACAATTGTTGCATCAAGAACAAGGAGTCAAACTACAAAAGCAGACTCACCACCGCTAAGAAAGGACAAGTGAGGACAATCTGAAGAAAGGAAGATAAGGAAGACACTGAACAAGATGAACAACCTGAAAGGAACAACATTCCTACCACAATTGATGAGATTTTTGTATCAATCATCAAGTTAGGTAGAATACCTGATCCTAAGATTAGACAATGGCTAGCTCTGCAACCCGAGGATCAAAATAAGATAGAAGAATCCATCATCAAGACAATGTGTGTATTCAAATATATACCTATAAAGTTTGATAAGATGATGCCACAAGAACTTCAAGATAGGTTATCAGCAAGGTGGACATTTTCATTGAATTCTGAATGACAAATAACGGAAAGATCCCTAGTGTCAATTATGCCACCCAAGTCAAAGATGGAAGACATTGATGAAATGATGAAGATGCATTAAAAGTGGTGTAGAGCCCCAAAATATGTCAAAAATGACTCTCTATGGATCCATAATACCCCTAATTCCACACAATCTAGGGCTTTACTAAAGAGTTCCCAAAACCCACATTCACAAGACTAGGTCTTCCACTAGCCTTCAACACCCAAAAAGGCAAAAATAGGACACAACTAGAACCAGGTAATCTAGGGATGGAACAAGGGTTCTATCAATTTTAGATCATCATTTTAGATGAAATGAAACACCAATCTCATACTAAGATGTCTCTAAGATTCAAATTAGACACCTAAGTGACTATAGGGCTACAAGGAGAAAATATGGATTACTAAGGGAAACTCACTTGGAACTCCTCCATTGAAAGTATTAACCACCCTCAAAGTATTTAATCCATCCATGAACAACACCCTCCAAGCTAGGGCTCTTTATCAATCCCCTAACTCATGTTGTCCTCAATTCTCTCCTAGGCCTAATAGGGCTAATAGGTCACTTTTCCAAAGCAACTACTTGAATCTTGATTCAATTTATCATCCCACTAATTTTAATACTTGTTTTATCCTAAAAAACTCCTAAATCCAAGGATTTAGACTTCCATTCCACCCCTGGCCTGATTTGTGCCTCAAAAGCTCAATTCTAGACAGTCACATATGAATGCATGTCTAGAAGATTCAATCCTTTCTCCCTCCATTGACTGCCTCCTGATCTAAGACCTCAAAAGTATTAAATTAAATCCTCCCCCCTTTCTCTCCCCAAATTCTTATAATTTTCCCATGGTGGAGTCTCTAGGAAAGAGGAAATTAATATCGAAACCCTAGCTAGGGCCTTCCACAGACCAGTGAGCAATCAAAATTTGATAACTTTCAATCCCCTGCACTTCAATAATATAAAACCAACTGGAAAATTTGACCAAGATGTTGGTTCAAATTTTCCAATCCTTCAATGGTGCATTGGGATCCATACATAACCGTACAACTCTGAAAAATAGATAGAAATACATAAAACGGTTTGGATTTTATTGATTTCAATGCAAAAAATTTACAAATTTTCCACCCCAACTCTAGAGAAAGTTTTTTCCACCATTAAATATCATTCCCAAGTGGTTCCAACTGAAAAAAGTGATTGTGAACATTGGGATTCAAAAGTTGCAACTTTTTGCAAAAGTTGCTCTATGCAACATTGACAACTTTTTGACAACTTTTTGCAAAAGTTGTCAATCCTAACTAAACTTGTAAATTTTGGTGTTTTTATACCATAGGGGATCTTAGAAGGCCTAAAATGGAATTCCTACCCTTCCTTAGGTCCCCTAGACTATTCTAGCCTACTCTACCCAAGATTGTCCAAATTGACTAAGGTGGACAACTAAGTGTATAACATCACTTAGAGTCCCCTTGTCTTACATTTTAGGACTTATTGAAAACCTTGGATCTAAGATCCAATCACAACCCAAACCCTACTTTTTTGGATCCACTGATGTTCTTTCAATGGATTAACTTGAGGGTGCTCCTGCACCATACTCTCGGGGTGCATTGATCTCATGTCCTCTTGAGATGAGGTCTTCTAAACTAGAGCCATGCTTCTGAATTTCTTTCTCATCCATCCATGCAGATTCCTCTTTAGGAATATCTTTCCATTTGACCAAATATTTCTTGTAAAAATTATTTCTTGTTTGTTTGATGATCTTAGTGTCCAAAATCTTCTCAAGCTTCTTTGGTACATGAGAGGGTATACCTGCAACATCTTCTTCAAGCTCTTCCACCTGTACTTTAGATCCTGCATTCACATCACCTTTATATGGGGTTAGATCACAAATATTTAATAAAGGGGAGATGTCAAGGTGTGAGGGTAGTTCATTCTCATATACATTCAACCCATGCTTCTTCAATACTAGACAGGGTCCTACTTTCTTCATGAGTAGTTTAGTGTGTTTTCCCTTAGGTAATCTTTCCTTCCTCGGATATGCCCACACCAAGTCTCCCACCTACAACTAAACATCTCTTCTATGCTTTTCTTTGTCTCATTTATACTTTTCTGCACTTTTCTCAAGTGCCAATCTCACTAAGTCATGAGTTTCTTTCATACTCTACAAATTCTTCTCCATGAGCACTAACTGGAGTGTTTTGTGGCAATTCTGTGAGTTCCAAGATGCCTCTTGGACTTTTCCCATACACAATTTGAAAGGGACTCTTCCCTATGCTCCTGTTAACTTAATCATTGAAAGCAAACTCTGCTTGGGGTAGGACTGCATCCCACTTGTCTCCATATTGTTTTGTCAAACATCTAAGTAGATTTCCAAGTGATTTGTTTACCAATACTACTTTCCCATCTATTTGTGGATGGTAGGCAGAACTAAATCTTAGATTGATCCCTAACCTTTTCCACAAGGTCCTCCAAAAGTGACCAATAAACTTCACATCTCTATCAGAGAGAATTGTTTGAGGTAAGCCATGAATCCTCACAATTTCTTTGAATAACAAACTTTCAATTGTTGATGCATCATTAGTACTTTTACAAGGGATAAAGTGGGCCATTTTACTAAACCTATCCACTACAACATAAATACTATCATACCCCATTTGTTTCCTAGGTAATTCCATCACAAATTCCATGTTGCAACTCTCCCAAGGTCTTGTAGGAATAGGTAGAGGTTGGTATAGTCCTACATTTGTGGATGTACCCTTGCCTCTTTGATAGATTGTGCATGTCTCTACAAACTTCCTTACTTCAGTATGAAGTTTATGCCAATAATAGAACCTTCTCACCTATTCCAATGTCTTGTTCAAACCAAAATGTCCTCCCATGTTGCCTGCATGTTTTTCTCTAATGATGTTCTCCCTCATTGAACATTTTGGAATGCATAACTGGTGTCCCTTGAACAAGAGTCCATTTTGAATCAAATAGTCTACATACTCTACATAGTAAGCCTCAGAAAAGTTAGATTACACCTTATAAATATCTCTGAAATCATCACCATCCTTATACATGTTCTTTAATGAATCAATCCCCACATTTTGGAGTTGGATTTTTCGCACAACTTAAGTTATTCGGCTTAATACATCTGCCACCTTATTGGAAACTCCCTTCTTATGTTTGATTGAAAATGTGTAGGCTTGTATTGATTCCACCCACTTCATGTGTCTGTGGCTTAGTTTTTCTTGACTGTTTAAGAAACTTAATACTTGGTTGTCTGTGAAGACAACAAATTCTTTTGGAAGGAGGTAGTGCCTCCATTTCTTCAATGACTGGACTAAGGCATATAGTTCCAAGTCATAAGAGGAGTATTTCCTCTTTGCTTCATTCATTTTCTCATTGAAAAAGGCTATAGGTCTCCCTTCTTGGCTCAAGACAGCCCCTATTGCTAGGTTAGAAGCATCACATTCAATAGTAAATATCTTTTGAAAATTAGGAAAGACTAGGATAGGTGAGATTGATTTCAGATTTCAGCAACTCATTCTTGGTGAGATTGATGCTTCTCACTTGATTAACTATTAATTCACTGTCACCGAAAACCTTTAAACAGCTAATACCTCTTCTCCTTGCCCATTCCAATCCATGAATAAGAGCCTCATACTCAGCAGTATTATTGGAGCAACTAAAATAGAAATGAAGAGCTGAATAATACCTGTCTTTCTTTGGAGAAACTAGCATGCAACCGCCACCAGCCTCGACTTTATTCCTTGCACCATCAAAATACAGCTCCCAAACCTCCTCACTTTTCTGCCCAAACTGATGTTTGGTACTTTTTCCAAGGTTAGGGATGACTGCATCAGCCTCATGTATTAAATACATACCCAAACCAGCATGACCCAGGTGTTGTTCACAAAGATATTCTTCTTGATTTTGAACAGCCCACTCATCTAGGAGTATATCAGGTATCGTATCAGTCTGAGTGTCGCCCTCTTGAAAAACAAGCTACTCCTCTTGGTCAATTGCCAACAAGTTGGCATTAATAGGACTTGGGGAGTAAGGTTCAACATGATCCTTGGCAATAGGCTCGGATCTTATGGTAACTTTGGTGCCATACCTGGTTCTAAAAAGCATGTGAGACCAATCAGATGACAAATAACCTCCAATTTTGGCAGTGAAATCCCCTGATAAACATATAGCAAAATAAGGAGGTAGCTCTATGACAAAAAAATCTTGTTGGATAGAAAATTTTGGACAAGCTTGCAAAGTTAAATCGAGATTCTTAATGACCCCTATGGTATTAACAGCAGTCCCGTATAGCTATAAAACTCCCTTTTCAAGCGGCTCATATTTGATACCCAACTTGTCTGCAATCTGTTTGGGCATCATCGAGCTACTCGCACCTGAATCAATCATGCAGTTATGTACTAGGTGGTCTCCTATGATCAAGGATACGTAAAATGGGTGGGGTTTAACTACTGGAACTTGTTGTTCTTTTTCTTTGATAATAGTGTTAGTCATTACAATTTTAGCCTCCTCGCTTTTGGGCTTGCTAGAAAGACTTAAATCGGATAAAGCTGATTGCAAAAGGTCCTTTTGACCTAGGACCCCCAAAAAATCCCACATGGAAATAGACACATTTGCCTTCTTCATATGATCCAAAATATTAAAAGAACTCATACTAACCTTAGATTGGGCCTTTGTAGTAGCAACGTCAATGTTAACATCAGCTGATTGCATTGGAATCGTAGGCTGTTCCTTATTTGATGAAGGTTGTTCTCTTGGGGGAGTCTGAACATTCTCAGTATTAGCTGGCCCAACAACTTATTGTTCAACCTCTACTGCTCTCTTTTTGCTCCTTGTGTTATCTAAAACAGCAAGAACCTGCTGGTTTACTCCACAAAAGTCTCCATCCTACCAATTCATAACAGTTGTCTCTGGTGGTCTGCCCTCATGCTGCTGTAAAGTGGCTCCATCAGAACCTTCACCCTGAGAATTTGGAATACTTTGAACCATTAAGGCCTGATTTATGATCCCATTCATGCAAGTACTTTGATTATGCTGCTGGTTACATGGAAAACACCACTCATAATCCTGAACTAGATTTTTTTGAGTAGGAACCAGTTCATTTGAGGTGCTAGCAACATTGGGGTTATAAGGTTGATAAGGCCTCATATTAAGATTTAGTCTTTGGCCTTGGTTATTGGGTTGATAAGGCGGTCTATTGCCTTGATTTTGCTGATACTAGGATTGATAAGAGGGCTGGTAAGGCCTATATCCTTGACTTTGCTGCTTTTTCATATTCACAATTTCATTACCAAAAGTCTGCAAAATACCCTTAACCTCTTGCAAATCCACAGATTGAGCTAGGATGGCATTGCCTTGAGAAACGGGTTGCGTATTGGGTGCTGGTAATGCTGGCATTGCTGGAATAACAGCTAAGGGGTCCGCTTGCAAAGGTATCATTGGCTGAACTACAGGTGCTATTGGAAAGATTGGCATAGGTGGCCTTGGGGCAATTTTTCCAGCTTGTACAAGGCTATTTTCTGCTCTAATGGCCATATCATAAGCACCTGGGAGTGTAACCCCTCCCATTGATTGTATCATAACTGTTATATCACTATTAAAAGCCCTCAAATAATACAAGAAAGCGTGATCAGTAGAGGTTCTTATTGTTTGAGGGATTCTTTCCCATGTCCTTTGGAAATGAAAATTGAAATCTGTTACTTGCTCATGAGGGGCCCTTTTGATAGTTGACAGTTGTTCTACCAAGCATAGATGGTCAGATTTGTCTTCAAAAAACTTGCAAAGTTCAATACCGAGTTGGTCCCAATCAGAAATAGAACCCCACCAGTAGGCTTCTAAACCACTGCAAAGCCTTTCCTTTGAAAGACGCGGCTAACAACCTGATAGCAACATTATCCTCTGTAACATGATGCAGGGCACAAAGATTGGCTATGTCTTTTATGTGCTCAACTGGGGTGGTCTGATCTTCACCACTGAAATATGGTAGACTTTTTAATGTAGCAACAAGAATGACATCGTGTTGACCAAGATTCAGCGGGCTGCCTTGATTGAATGAAACAAAAGGCTGGTTCCATTGTAATGCCATTGGAATCTGCAAAACTTGACTTCTTGGGGCAGTAAAAACTGGAACAGCAGTATGCACTCTTGCTGCAGGAGGTGTAGACTTAGCTCTTCTTGTATCAACCAATGTCTCTTTTACCTTTTTAGCTTCTCTCCCTCTTCTTTTGGGTGGAGACAGCAGTAAATAGTCAAAAGATGAAGAGTTGCTCCTTGTTTGCACTCTTCTCATATGTTGTAATCTACTGGTTCTTCTATTCCAAAGCTCAGAGTCGCTAAGTGTGTAATTCTGAAACCTCTTTAAGGTTGAAAGTACTGCTGTACACACTAACAACAGCAAAAATATTGCAAAAGATGACTAAAAAAAATCAGTCACTCTGTCCCACCAGGCGTGCCAAAAACTGTTATCTACCAAAATTGCACCCTGTTAAGTTAGCAGGAACTTAACCTTTTGGAGAAACATGGAAACATTCCAAGTTTGTGGGTAAACTATGGCTAGAATGAATCTCCAAGTCCTAGGTTGGCTTCCTATCTGGTAAATCACTCTATACTACCTGAAACTGATTCCTTTGTGATGGAGAAAAGAGATAGAAGGAGAACATAGAAAATGAAAGCTATATCCTAAACGATGATGCACCAGAAATATCTGAGAAATGCACAAATAACTTGACACACAATGAAATAGTAACTTAAGCTTTCTTACACAACCCCCACTAAATCATAATATTTGCATAATCAATTTATAAGAAGGCCAATAACGACAATCCCTTTAAAGGAGAAATATTTCTCACAATTTGGGGGAAAATCTGACTTGAGCACAACTTAAAACCTGCAAATAAGCATGAAATACTGCATAAAGGCACTAATATGTGATACAAATTAAGGACAAAGAACATCACAGAATTCTGTACCAATCACTAAGTACACAATAACAGACTAATAAGGGAAGGTATAAGTTATCTTTCACAGTCAAAGGTGTTACAAATCTGTATATTTCTCTGAAATGGGTTACAAAATCTCTTTGCTTCTGTCAAGAACTCAGAAAAATTTACAAAAATAGCAAGCCAAAGGGAAGAAGAACCCATAACAATGAGTCTTCAACTCATATTTATGTATTTTCAAAGCCAACTGCATTCTGAAAGCAATAACTTCTAGATCGGATTTGGCTTGTCCAGCCACTGTTTAAGCCCTAAAATTCATCCCAAAAAAAAATATCAACATAAATACTCCCTCACAGAAGCAGTCTTATCCCTCTAGAAGAGTCACAAAAGTCTCTGAATTGCAATAACTTTTCTGCAGCCCCAAATAATGCATCTTCTGACCTTTCAAAACTGATCTTTCATCTGTAAAATATCTGATTTCCAGCGTCTGAGAAAATATCTAATCTTTCTGTCTCTAAAAAATTTGATCCTTCCCCTTTGTTTACATTTTAAATTCTGAGAAAATAGCATACTTATACATAATTACCCAGAAATTAGCAGAAATCAGCAAGTAGCACCTTCTTTCCTCATTTCCTGCTTGTCACCTACTTGCTCAGCCTATATGCTCTGCTTTTGTCCTTTGCGCGAGTGAGCAATGCTATCTTTTCTTACCTTAGTTGCAAGCTTGCGATTTGTTTTCCTTTTATCTTTATTGTCTGGCGACTGTGCGATGACACTCCTTTTTTGATTGTCGCATCCTCGCAGGTTCCTTTTCTTTTATCTGAGTTGATCGGCGAGTGCGCAGCATCCTTCCTCCTCTAACTCATCACTCACTCGCGAGCCGATCTCCCCTTTTCCTCTTCTAACTAGCGACTGAGCAATGACCTTATCTTCCTTACTAATCGCACACTCGCGGGCTCCTTTTGATCACCTAAAAATAGCAGCGACGAGCTGAACGGTTCTTTTGGTCGCTTGGTCGCAGACCCTTATAAACCTTGAAAGCTACCTGCGTGACTATGCGATGCATCCCTTGTTTAGCTTGTCGCATACTCGTGAGCTCTTATGACTTTCAAGAAATACTTGTGTGACTGAGCAACGATTCCCTTGTTTTTAGCTCATCGCATACTCGTGCTGCAAAAGACAAACGGGTTAAAACATAAGCGACTGGGCGACCACTATGACTTGACCTCGTCGCTCACTTGCAAACTCAAAACCCGACTCTCTTTAGGCCTCGCGACTGTGCGATAAATACTTTAGATCGTTGAACCTGCTCATTTGTGCAACCTAAAAGACTTGACAAGGGTAGCTCACGATTGCGCAATGACTAATTTAAACAGCTCATCGCAAACTCACGGACAGATCAGAACTCCTTCTAAACAGCTCGCGATTGCGCGATGACTTCAATTGGCAGCTCGTCGCACAGTCGTGCAACTTAAAAAATTGACATATAAACTGATGCCACAGAGCGAGAAGACTAAAATATAACTTCAAAAGGAATTTGACCTCTATTGCGTGGCAAAACATAGAATTTGAACGATAAAGCCCGGGAAAGAGTTGCCAAGACCTAGGGTTTTCAGGGTTTTTTTTTCAAATTTGGCTAGGTTTTAGGCTTGTAAACCTGAAGACATGATAGTGGATAGACGTACTGATCAGAGGTAAATGAATTGGACATGCCAGAACTGAGAAATTACCTTCATCCATTCAAAACATAACAAATCCACCTGATTGATCTTGGTACCAAAAATCGGTAACAGGACCAAGTTAAGATGTTCCAAATGTCCCTCCTTACTCTTGCTAAAAATAAGGATTTCATCAAGAAACACTATGAAAAATTTTCCAAGGAATGGTTTAAGCACCTCATTCTTGAGCCTCATGAATGTGCTAGGAGCATTTGATAGACCAAAGGGCATCACTCTCCACTCATACAAGCCTTCATTTGTTTTAAATGCAGTCTTTCACTCATCACCAACCCTAATCCTTATTTGGTGGTATCCACTCTTCAAATCCACCTTAGAATAGTACCTTGCACCTCCTAAGTGATCCAACAGATCCTCTATCCTAGGCATAGGGAATCTATACCTAATTGTGATTATATTTATGGCTCTAGAATCAGTGCACAATCCCCATGTGCCTTCCTTCTTAGGGGCTAAAAGAGAAGGTACTACACAAAGACTAAGACTCTTGGTAATCAAACCCTTATCCAAGAGTTCTTGAATATGTCTTTCCATCTCCTTATTCTTTTTAGGATCCAACTTGTATGCTACCTTATTTGGTAAGGTTTCTCCAGGGATCAAGTCTATGTTGCGACTTATGTCTCTGATTGCGGGCAACTCATTTGGTAAGTCTTTGGTCACAATATCTTTATACTAGTAAGTAGGTCTACAAATTCTTTAGGGCCTACCCTTCTTAGGGGTTTTACTTATTTCTCAACCTTCTTAGGTCTATCATCCTTAGGCAAAATGACTAAAGCATAGCAAGGGGTCTTTTCTTCTTTCAAGGTTTTCAAAAACTATTTTTATCCTACAAACAAAAATTTAGAATCTTTTTGTTCCTCTACAAAATCAGATAGTGGTAAGAATGTTACCTTTTCACCTTTATGATTGATTGTGTAGGTGTTCAGTCTCCCATCATGATGAGTCTCCACATCATAATTCCATGGTCTCCCAAGTAGCAAATGGAAGGCATCCATTGGGACAATGTCACAGAGAACTTTATCCTTGTAGTTTCCAAGTTGGAGTTCCACCCAAGCTTGTTCCTCTATGATAGTTTGTTGTTTCTTAGTTATCCATGATACCTTGTAAGGGTTTGGATGTGGCACCCTTCTCAACTTCAATTTCTTTACTGCTTCTTCTGACACCGAGTAGTATGTAGACCCATTCTCAATAACCATCTTGCATACTTTGTCTCTCACTTTGCATGTAGTTCTGAATAAGTTCTTACTCTAAGGTGGCTCTTGTGTGCTTGGAGCCTTCAGTAGTGTCCTTCTCATCATAAGGACTTCTCCTTCCTCAAGTGGTGCATAAGACCCATGTGTATTGTCTCCATGGATCTCTTCTTCTCTAACTATGTTTTCCTTTCTCTCTGCCTTATTTTTTGCCTTCTATGGACACTTGGATGCTAAGTTCCCTACTTGGTTACATCTTTAACACCTTGGAGGTCATGAACTTATTCCTCCAAATCTTCCCCTTGAATCTCCTCTCCTTCCTCTATAGGAGCCTCTAGAACTACCTTTTCCAAAGGATCTCTCCTGACTGGTTTCTCTATGACTGGTTTCTCCAAAATTTCTAGGAGCTTGTCCTCTCCCATTGTTTGTCCCTCTTCCTCTACTACCAAATTCTCTTTGGCCTCTACCTCTTCCACTTTTCTCTTCTCTTCTCTTATGTTTTTCTTCAACTTTCAATGCTAATTGATGGCACTTTTGGACAGTAGTAGAGGAACACAAACTTAGTTGATCTTGGATGTTTATCCTCAATCCTTGTAGATATCTAGCAAGCTTGACATTCTCTGATTCAACCAACTTATATTTCATAGTAATCTCTTGGAATTCTTTAGTATAACTTGAGATGTCCATCTCTTTCTGCCTTAGGCTTTGTCTCTTCTTATGCAGTTGAACTTCATAGTCTTCAGGCACATAGGCTTCCTTCACCAAGGTCACCATCTTCTTCCAAGTGCTTACTGGATTATTTTCCATCTTCACCCTCTCTACTTGAGTGAAATTCCACCAAGTTAGGGCAGATCCCTTCAACTTTGACTTTGCTATCTTAACCTTTTGATGCTCTGGTATCTCCTCATAGTCAAAGAAACTAGTGAGTGCATCAATCCAATTCATGACTTCTTCTAGATCCATCTTCCCATTGTAAATAGTTAGGTCAAGTTTAGTATCCATGGTCCTTCTCTCCATGGATTTCAAAGTCTTTAAGAGTAGACGTTGTTTAGTAGGGATTTCTTCTTCTTCATCCTCCTGCTAAGGGGTCTCTTCATCACTCCCCTCCTCTTCGATTTAAGAGTTCCCACTACTCCCTTTCTTGACTTGTTCCTTGAGCCTTTCCATTTCCTGCCTCATCAGCTTCCTCTCTGCATCATTCTCTTTCACCACCCTTAGTATTTCATCATTGGTCATCCTATTAGGAAGTTCACTATCATCTCCTCCTTTAGACATGATTGCAACTTGTCTTCTTCCAAAGATCTATTAGTTGCTCTGACACCACTTGGATAAGAGCCCCAAAATATGTCAAAAATGACTCTCTAGGGATCCACAATACCCCTGCTCCCACACAATCTAGGGCTCTACTAAAGAGTTCCCAAAACCCACATTCACAAGACTAGGTCTTCCACTAGCCTTCAACACCCAAAAAGGAAAAAATAGGACACAACTAGAACTAGGTAATCCAGGGATGGAACAAGGGTTCTATCAATATTAGATCATCATTTTAGATGAAATGAAACCCCAATCTCATACTGAGATGTCTCTGAGATTCAATTTAGACACCTAAGTGACTATAGGGCTACAAGGAGAAAATATGTATTACTAAGGGAAACTAACTTGGAACTCCTCCACAAAAAGTCTTAACCACCCTCAAAGTATTTAATCCATCCACCAACAACACCCTCCAAGCTAGGGCTCTTGATCACTCCCCTAACTTCTGATGTCCTCAATTCTCTCCTAGGCCTAATAGGGCTAATAGGTCACTTATCCAAAGAAACTACTTGAATCTCAATTCAATTTTTCATCCCACCAATTGGAATACTTGTGGGATCCTACAAAATTCCTAAATCCAAGGATTTAGACTTCCATTCCACCCCTGGCCCGAGTTGTGCCTCAAAAGCTTAATTCTGGACAGTCACATATGAATATTTTTCTAGAAGATTCAATCCTTTCTCCCTCCATCGACTGCCTCCTAATCTAAGAACTCCAAAGTATTAAATTAAATCCTCCCCCCTTTCTCTTCACAAAGGCTTAGAATTTTCCCATGGTGGAGTCTCTAGGAAAGAGGAATTTAGTATCAAAACCCTAGTTAGGGCCTTCCATAGACCAGTAAGCAATCAAGATTTGATAACTTTCAATCCCCTGCTCTTCAAGAATTAAAACCAATTGGAAAATTAAACCAAGACACTGGTTCAACTTTTCCAATCCTTCAATGGTTAATCGGGATCTGTACAAAACTGTACAACTCTGAAAAATAGTTAGAAATACAGAAAATAGTTTGGATTTTATTGATTTCAATGCAAAAACTTTACAAATTTTCCACCCCAACTCTGGAGAAAGGTTTTTCCACCATTATATATCATTCCCAAGTGGTTCCAACCAACAAAAGTGGTTGTGAAGTTTGGGATTCAAAATTTGCTCTATGCAACATTGACAACTTTTGCAAAAGTTGTCAATCCTAACTAAACTTGTAAAGTTTAGTGTTTTTTTACACCATAGGGGATCTTAGAAGGCCTAAAATTATATTCTTACCCTTCCTTAGGTCCCCTAGACTATTCTATCCTACTCTACCCAAGATTGTCCAAATTGACTAAGGTGGACAATTAAGTGTATAACATCACTTAGTGTCCCCTTGTCTTACATTTTAGGACTTATTGAAAACCTCTAATCTAAGATCCAATCACAACCCAAACCCTACTTGTTTGGATCCACTGATGTGATTTCAATGGATGAACTTAAGGGTGCTCCTACACCACAAATAAGTTCTCAGCAAAATTGAGAGCTTACAAGGTACTACTGGGAAGCTTAATAGAGCTTCACAAAGAAAGTGGTGATGCTTGGAGAAAAATACTCAATGTACCTAAAGAAGATACAAGCACCGATAAAGTATTAACACTTACTGAGAATCCTCATAATGAAGAGAAAGAGGCAACACCAAGCCTTGAAAACATCTTAATAAATGACTCTAAGGATGTCAATCCAGTTGAATTGACAACACAGGTAAGCAAGGTCACGGATGATGTACCTCAGGTTTTGCAGTCATTAGGATACACAATAGATGTCACAATCCAAGATGTGACAATAATAGATGTCACTAGAAATGATCTTGCTAATGAACTAAAGGCAGATGAATATGTCACTATTGCCACTGATAAAATCAAGGAACAAGACACAACAATGGATGTTGCACGGGTTAATATACCAGAAAAAATACCATTATTGATACAAGCTATCAATATAATGACAGAAACAAAAGATACAAAACCTAAGCATGATGCAAGCATATCCGAGGATAAGGGTGATAAGGAGTAGAAAAGAACAAATGATTAACAGAAAGTAACAGAAGAAGAGCAGAAATATGCAAGTGAAGAAAAAGGTGATACCACACCAAAGGATACCGAAGGAGAAGCTGCAGATAAAGATAAGGTTGATATGGAGACGTCCACTACCAACTGACAGGTAACTATCGAGCAATAGGTAAAAGGCACAACACCCCCAAAGCCTTCACCAAGTACATCAGACCAAGCAAAGGATCTTTCTATGGTACTACATACAACTACCTCCACCACAATCTCAAAGAAGAAGAAGAAGAAGAAGAAGAAGAAGAAGAATAAAAATATAGTCACCTTGAATGAGATAATTAAAATGCCAGACTATGATCCTAGGACATTGGATTCACTTACAAAGTATGCAGAACTTTGTAAAAGGAAATCTAAATAGGATAAACTCAAAAAGGAGACCAAGGACACAAAGGTACTAGAAACTAAAAAGGATATACTATTGCAGATTGTACCTGATACTGACATTGATCAAAATGCACCTATTCTTGATACATTAGCAGTTCTTATCAAATTCATCACATCACAGAATGTAGATGTAGAGAAGGCAATAGAAGAACGTGTAGAGCAGAAGTACCAATATAAGATAATAGAGAAAATTAGCCAAGAAGTGACAGAGAACAAGGTAAAGCTATTTGAACTGGTCAATGGAACCAATTATTTTAGAATTTATAACCTTAATTCAAAAATTATGCACCATAGAGCAATTCACTAAGGAGAATAGTGAACAGATTGCAAAGATAGATGCAGATCTTAATGCTAGTGCACAAGCTCTCACAACCAATGAAAATGCATTCAAGCTTCATTATGACAAGATTATGGAAGCTAAAAGGTTGAGACTTGAGATTTTAGAGGCAGAATCCAAATTCAGAGATGAGGTAACTGAGCTCTTGGCTCTACTTCTACCAAATGTCACATTACTGCAACAACATATGACTTTGGCAAGATCATTGATTTCCACCCCATAAATGTCTGTAATAGAAATCATATATGATATGCATTCAAGAATCACATTGTAAATCATGACCCTTGAACACCTCAAAGAACAACGGGAAAAGAAAATAGAGGACATTCAAAAATCCCATTCCCACATTTTTTACAAATTGTAATTATGACACCTTTGTCATTATTATAAAAAAAGGGGGAAATGATTTGGTGTGATAAGGTGAAAGGGGGAAATATATGTATAAAGGCAAGTGTATATACATGTACATATATATTACCAAGGCATGCACATAGGGGGAGTCTTATTGACAAGGTAAACACAGGTGTATATACTAAAAATTTTAGTTTTGCACATATCAGTTTTTGATACTAATGTCAAAGGGGGAGATTGATGATCATATTTTTCCATTAGTATACAAAGGAAACAGTTTTTGAATCAGAATTAACATGGTCATCAAAAGATAGGTTTACAGTGCAACTCGACATAGTAGTTCACAGAGGTCACCGACAATGCTAAGTGCACTATCACCAACAGAATGATCACAGTGTAAACTGATAGACAAAGTTAATAGTGTAAACTGAAAGACAGCCTACAGAGAAAACTGAGAAGTAGAATGTCTACAGAGACATCACCGAGGAAATACTATAGAGAAACCCGAGCACGAGTCTACCGAGAGATAGCTTTAATTTGAGAAATGTGGATCTGAGTTACACATCAGATAAAACACTTAAGTTTTATATTTAGCTTTAAAGCTTATCTTTAAACCCATTTCTTGAGGGACAAGTTAAGACAATGTAATTGTTTTAATCATTCTAACTGATTGAAAACATACAAACTAGGAGATTAAGGTCAAGTTGTAAACCTTTGATCATAGAGTTTTCATAGTTAAGCATGAAACCTATTTAGGTCAATTCATTGTATAAATAGATGTGTAATCAATCAGAATAAGATGATATGGTGATGATTTTATCTGCAGAGCACATCTATGGATCAGATACAGAGTTTTATGCAGAAGGACAACAAAAGATAAAATCAGTTATAAAGAACAAGATTCAAGGCTACCAAGCAGAACAGAGGTATTAATCAATCACTATAAGTGATACATCATATTGTAAATTTAAAGGATCTATACTCAGCAATTCAGGATTGCATTTTATCAGGTCAATAAGTATTTTTGACTACATTCTAACAAGTGTATAAAATAGAAGACATCCTTTAAGAAGGTGGATTTAACAATCCTTTTGTAAATCTCTTAACCGAGTGCACACTAAACAATGTTGCTAAATCTCTTAATAGAGTAGACCTTAACCAGTCTAAACATGTTACTATAACTGCCTGCTCTTCTTGAACTTATCAAAAATGAAGTTAACAAGTCTAAACATGTTTTCAAGCAACTATAACTGCCTGCTTTTCTTGAGCTTATCAAAAAGGAAGTTCCTTCCCATTAAAATGAAAAGACTGAATCTAACTAACACTGTTAAAACTTTCCATTTACAGGGGCTCCATAAACATAGAATCTACATTTGGACCCAAAATTTACTTTTGTTTAGTCACAAAAATCAGCTTTCATACACAAAAAAGGGGTTTTTTCCAATATTTAATCAGTCTACTCTGCAACTTTGAAATTCCTCGCCCTTCAAAGAGGGTCGGTCTATGTCTTCCACAGGATTTGAACAGTCTATGCTCGCACTTCAGAAATTTTTAGTTGTTCATCTTTATGAATCTCTTCCTTCACTTTCTCCCATTCACCCCATATATGTGTCTTGTAGTCAATACTCTCCTCTTTTCCTACCCATCTGATAAAAGGAATCATGTCATATTCCTTAGCTTCATCTTCATCTACAAAACATTCAAAGAAATCAGAACCAACCCCTGGCACTGCCCATTCCAGAATGGAATCAAGGCCTCCAAGTAAATCTTTAGCGAAGAGAGCTTCCACAACCCATTTCACCACATCAATAGGCTCTCCCAATTCGATCCCCCAAGCGATAATCATAGAAATTATCATAGTTTTATCCCTTCTCATCAACCAAAATTCTTGAAATTTTGGCCCAAGAACTCCCAAAACCGCATTTACCATATTGTTTGTTTTGATTTTTACCAAACCTGAAATTCTCTCTTTACTGGTAACTCCCAGAAAAGATTTCATATGGCGTTTTTTTTGCACCATGAAATTTGCATGCATTGTCACAAACTTGGATGAAAACCTTCTCAAAAAAGTTAATAAACACAAAACAAACAGCCAAAACCACTCTCAGTAATGGAAGAATGAGTGTTTTTATTGCCTTAAAATGGAAGTAAACCATCATTATAAACATCTCTTCTCACAGTCGGCTATCCTATCCATCATAAATCAAATTAATGCAAGATCAAAAAATTTCCTCTACATCCACCACGATGTCATCTTTCATGTGGGGAAATTCATTCATCAAATTGTCATCCAATCACTCATCAATGAACACTGCCACAATCTCTCCACAAATATTATATTTATTGCATCATTGCCAGCTCATCTGTGAAAGCTAACTTAGAAACTTGTTAGAGGACAACTCACTCTACCACCTCCTCCATGTTGTAGGATTTGAGAAATACAAATCCACAGAACGCCAAGAATACCTGCATGCAAATAACCTGTTACAGGAGAGAAGCAGAAAGAGGGAAAAAGAAGAACTCAGAAGTTGCTCAAAATGTGAGAGCAAAATTATAATCTGAATTAATGAAAAAAGAATTACAAGGTTCAACCTATAAAGGTGAACAAAACCCTAAAGCCTTAAAAAGCTAGGTTGCACATTAATAATTAATAAAAGAATTAATTATTAATGCACCTAAGAGAAAGCTTAAGCACTAAAGAGTAATAACTTAATTAATTAAATCAACATGATTTAATTAATAAGAAAAATAATGATTACTCTAACACCCCCCCTTAAGCTAAGCGCAGGGGGTAAGCTAACCTAGCACAGCTATGAAAGCAGGAAAAAAGGGTCCAGGCAACAAGGCCTGATCAGGTACCCAATACAAGGAAATCTCTGTAAACCGGAGACAAAGAAGAAAAGCAAGTGGGAAAAACCCCTCTCCAAAAAGAGATAGAAAATGAAATGGCTGAAGAGACTCTCTCAAGACCATAAGTACAATCAGCCCCCCATGAGAGAGGGATGAGACACTAAAGTCCCCCCAGAATGAATAAACTCCTGTCACAATGGTAGATGCCAGATGTAGAATCCAAAAGAAGATCCTGAAGTGGCAAATGATATTCCTCCCCTTGGGAAGAAACAAATCCAAAGGACGATGTCGAAGAAACCCTGTGAAGAGTGATGAACCAATCTGTCTCAGGATGTGTGCCATGATCAGATGTTGAAGAATCTCTTTGTCTAAACTGAAACAAATGATGCCAAATCCAAACTGATGTGGAGAATCCTGAAATGCAACCGCAAAATGCACAGATAATGGTGGGCAAACAGTGATAACCTGACTGTCAAGGTAGAGGAGATGAATGTCCTCAAAATAATCCTCCAAATCTGTAGTATAAGACTCAACAAACAAGAAAGATATGTCTACAACATAAGAGT
>MU228221.1:371894-402561 GCA_018584345.1 Thuja plicata
AAAATAATCCTCCAAATCTGTAGTATAAGACTCAACAAACAAGAAAGATATGTCTACAACATAAGAGTCCAAAGTATCTATGTCTGGAAGATGTATGATTTTCTGTTGCACAGAATCAGGAGCAACAGGAGATGTCGATGAGGTATCAGGCTGAAGAGTGGGAACTGTAAGACAAGCCTTTGATCCATCAGAACATGTAAGGGTGTCTAAATACTCAAGCTCCTCTAAAGTATCATGATCAAAGGGTGTATTCTCTCTCCAAGAAATGGGTATGAGACAATCTGAAGCAGGATCCTCTGGGAATGGAGAGAGATTAGGGTCTCCATAGATCTCCCAAAGACGTGTCCAAAGTGGGTGAGGACAGTCAATGTCTGATATAGCCAACACAGTTTCATGATTAATACTAGACACTATAAGTCCTACTATGTGATCTCGAATAATATCCCATGCTAATTTTCCCTCTGGAGTGGGTGGTTCAGATATGAGATCATACAAATAAGGCAAAATATTAAGCCACCTACAATGTGTAAGTATACCTTTTTCCCATGACTCATAATTACCCTGTTCTAGAATAACAACAGAAGGGTGAGAAGAAAAACCCATGATAACTCTTCTAAATGAAAAACAAACTGAGAAATCTGACCTTATTGCATTTAGATCAAAACCTGGTACAAAGAGGAGGGAAATGGAAGCTGAAACTTTGACACTAAAAATAGGTACTCAAATGGCCAAATATGCATACAAAACCAATATCATCATCTCCGGCTTGAAAAGAGCTTTTCGATGATATTTCATTTTTTGAAAACGGACACCGTATGCAAAAGATATGGCTAAAACACTGAAGGCTGCTTTTTTTGAAGAAGTGTCAAAACTGTGTGACGGTTTCATGAATGTCAAATTTAACCACGGTTTGTGACCTGCGGCCGCTAACATCACTCCTGCATATGCGTACCTTGCTGCACATGAGGGTACTTTTGAAAAGGTACCCACCTTTTCTTTTGTTTGTAAAAAGTTTTTTTTTTTCAACAAACATTAAGAAACATTGGTTTTTTTTGAAAAAAAATTTGTAAAAAAAAACAAAATTTGTTTTTTTTTCTAATTTTTTGATTTTTTGATTTTTTTGAACGTTTTTCACCTCGAAATTTGAGCCGTAGCCTAAGAGAGAGAAAAAATTTCCAGAGGCTATTGTGGCCAAAAATGGCAAAATTTATATGAAAATTAACTCTCTCGAACCTTCTGAGCGCGATGGCGGTGTCCGTTTTAGCTCAAAGTGCTCCAGAAAAAAAAATGTCTCTTCCAGAATGAAGAAGAAACCCCAAAAAAGCTATAGTTTTTGCCCTCGAATCACAAATTCACAAACCCCAGACCAAGCAGCAGTAGTGTGGCTCTGATACCATGTAGGATTTGAGAAATACAAATCCACAGAACGCCAAGAATACCTGCATGCAAATAACCTGTTACAGGAGAGAAGCAGAAAGAGGGAAAAAGAAGAACTCAGAAGTTGCTCAAATGTGAGAGCGAAATTATAATCTGAATTAATGAAAAAATAATTACAAGGTTCAACCTATAAAGGTGAACAAAACCCTAAAGCCTAAAAAAGCTAGGTTGCACATTAATAATTAATAAAAGAATTAATTATTAATGCACCTAAGAGAAAGCTTAAGCACTAAAGAGTAATAACTTAATTAATTAAATCAACATGATTTAATTAATAAGAAAACTAATGATTACTCTTATGGGGGGGTTCGTGTTTTGTGGAAGTGTATCAGAAGCTGGAGGTTCCTCGAGTTTTTCAGAGGGTTTCAGAAGTTCTTTCAGTGTCTTCTATTGGATCTGGGGGGTCTTTGTTTTTTGAGGCACTTTAGACCAAAACTGACCTCACGGTTGCATCTAGAAGGCCCAAAAACCCCAGAATCCATATAAAATTTGTCCATTTTGGACAACTTGACCCCGAGGCAAAAAAAATTTGGTTTTTAGTGTCGTACGGGCATGAAAACCGAGAAAAAATTAATAAAAAACCTTTATTTTTAAGGTTTTCATGCGTTTTAAAAATGTGCGCAGTGCAAAATAGTTTGGGCCACCGCCGGGCCACCGGCGCTCCGCCGCCGCCGGTCAGTGACCGGCCCGCAACCCCTCCTCTTCTCTACGCGCTTCGCGCCCCAACCTCCGCCGCCCTCCGTGGCCCGCGCCGCAGGGCTCCGCCGCCCGCCAGCCTCTGCACCGCCGCCCATGTGGCGCGTCCTGCTGCTCCGGCCTCCGCGCCGCCCCCGCGGCCTCCGCCCCGCCCCACCCGCGCCGCTCCGCCCGCCCGCTCAGCGCCGCCCGGTGGGTTTTCTCAGCCCCCGCGGGCCTTTTGAATAGCATCTGGTCATATGTATGACCAGGGGCTACGGCCCAGCCCCCTGAGCCCGCCATGCGCCCGGGGGCCCAAATTTTTTAGCCCCAGGGGCTTATTTCTTGCATTTTGGAGCTTTTTAGAGCCTTATCACTATTTTCGCTCTATATGGAGCATACGGAGGCCTTTTTTAGACTTCGTTATATCGTCAGAAAGCTCTTTCCAAGCTCTTTTTGACTATGGTGATTTGGTTTTTTGGGTCTGCTAGTTTGATAGTGTTTTTTTCTATTGAAGTCTAATATGTGTTTTTGCCTTTCGGGAGTCATATCTGGCTCATCCTGACTCCGTTTTTGGAAAACTAGATATCATCGGAAAGCTGGTTCAGTGATCTATTCAGTTGCAGGGGTATTTTTTCTAAATTATGCTCCAGGTTTTCTCTCCTCTGAGTTTGACAGTTTATGCACTCTGGTGGATTGCTTGGTTCTACAGGTCTTGGGATCTCTTCTACTGTACTTCTGGCTCACTCTTCTTTCTGACTTCTGAGCATTGTATGCCTCTCCACTATTGCATTTTTATTCTGTAAACACACTAAGATAAAGTGCTTACTTCTGCATTTATGGGATCTTGTACACCTTGTGTGTTTTTGTACTCACACTCAATTATAAAGTGTCATGGGGGGTTATGATGCTTATGCCATTTTAGGCACATCCACCTTTGTCAAGTGAGTGTACCTTCCATGACATTAGCCCATGCTGTGTGTTGGCGACACCGCCCTTTATCCTGTGTCTGTACTTTTGTTGCACTATTGGTGTTCCCGGTTATTCTTCTGCAGATGTTTCTGGCATTGCATTTCAGTGTTCCTGTCACCTCTCCTAGTTCAGCATTATGGGGGGTTCACCTGTTGGTTATATTGCTTCCTGGTTTGATTGATCAGCTCTTTAGACATTGTCTTCTCTACCTAGTCATGCACTTCAGTGGGGGTTCCAGCAGTCTCTTTTGATAGAGTTTTCAGCTACATGCTTCGGAGATGTTTCTTGCTCATTCTTGTTCCTTTCTCTGGGACATCTTTTCCCTAGATTGAAGGCTTAGTTTCCTTCATCTAGTTTTCTTTCTTGTACTTGGGTACCTAATCAGGCCTTGTTGCTAGGACCCATCTTTCCTACTTTATGCAGTAGTTTAGCTATTTTGCTTCTCCCTAAGTTACACTTAAGGGGGGGTGTTAGAGTAGTCATAGTATAGCTAATAATTAAATCATTTAATTATTAGTCTATTTACTCTATGCTTAAGTTTCACTTAGGCAGCTTATAATTCTTTAGGGTTTTCACCTTTAGGGTTTAGTGATTCCTTTTATAAGGATTCACTTCTTTGCATTTTCTAACAGAGATTGTATTCATTATTATTGTTAATAGAAGCTTTATTCTTGCAACATGGATTTCATGTCTCTGGCTTTTTGTCCGTCATAGCTTTCTGTCTTTTGCTTCTTTCTTGTAACAGTCATGCATGCAGGTGTTCTTGGGAGATTAGCTTTCAGCCTAATCTAACACATGTTTGTGTCCTTCATAACTCATTACAAATAACATGAGAACAACCGCTAAAGTAAAATACCCCATGGCCGAAATACTTTTCCTTTTGAATTTTAAAATTATCAATAAAATTTAAATGAAGGCTTAAAGAGACTATCTGTTAATTTGGATATTTTCAAATTCTAAATCACCCACCTTATCAAAATGTATTTCCCATTTCAAAAAAATATTTTCTTCAGTATTGCCTTCCCGATAGGTGTTAGTGAGTCTTAATTCTGTAAAGGTTTGGAGCAGCCTCAAGACATTATGCACTAAAGGTTGCAAATGTCATGCCTTTGTATGACCATTCTTAATAGCATTGATGAGCACTAGTGAATCCCCCTCTAGATGTAATTTTTGTATGCCTAAAGTGGATCCCATTCTAACTGTCAGTAGTGTTGCATTTCCTTCGGCCACATTGTTTGTTCCTTCCTTTAGTTTCTGAGCTCCAAAAGCCAAAGTCTCTCAAGTATGATCCCTTAGAATGACACCAGCTCCTGATGGTCCTAGGTTACCTTTTGAGGCCCCATCAAATTTTTTATTAATCCATCCCTCCTTAGGGGAAATCCATGTGACCATTGCATGAAGTTTATTTTTTTCCTTCCCATAAGAGCCCAATTGTCCATTTCTACATTTCAAACCAGGCCACCCCTTTTGTAAATTTTGATCTATCAATGAAAACTCTGTGGAGATTGGAATTTTAGTAGCACTAGCATTTACCACCTCTTCAATGGTATGATTGATTCTATTTTTGAGTCTTATAACATCTTTTGTCTTCTCCTAAAAGAGCTGTCAGTTTCTCTCCTTCCAAACTTCCCAAATAAGAATAGAGGGGCTAGCATTTCATGCAAAAGAAAAGGTGGATTTCATAGGTGGTGTGGGCCAGCTGCTAAATATGTATATTAGTTTATTTGGTAGGGATCCCTGCCATCCCAACTTCCCTTTAAGCATCTCCCAACATTGAGAATCAATTCTACAAGTTACAAGCATGTGATTAACATCCTCTCCATCCTCTTCACATAATAAACATCTCAGTGGTTCCATGATTCCAAACTTCTATCTCCTTATTCCAGTTAGAATCCTTTCTTTAGTGGCAAGCCATGCAAAGGCACCTACTTTAGGTAGGCAGTCTTTGCTCCATAGAATTCTTGTGGGCCAATCTTCATGATCATTATTTATCTCTAGAAGTTGATATCCTATTTTTACTGAATACTTTCCACTACTTGTTGCACATCATTTGATCGTATCCTTAGTTGTGGATATATTCACACTTGATTTCTCAAATATATCTCTCATCAATTTAGTCTATTGATCAATGAGCCCCATGTTATTTATATCTTTCCAATCCCACACTACCCCCAAAGGACTATGTTCTTGTTTAATATAGTAGTTCAGCTGAACACCCCATCTATCTGAAAAGATTTGTCTCATCTCCTGATATTCTGGGATATCAGATAGCACTGGGTAATCATTCCAAGAATCCTCCCAGAATTTAACCTTCTCTCCATTTCCAACTTTCCAATTAATATGTTGTGTGATAAGGGGTCTACAACTTGAGATAAAATTTCAAATAGCATAGCCTTTGGAGGGTTTGGTGTGGTGATAATTCTCTCATCTTCTATTGAGTCTAAGTATTTTTATTTTAGTAATTTGACCCATAATAAATTAGGATTTTGATACATACTCCATATCAACTTTTCTCCCAAAGCTTCATTCATTAAGTTCCAATCCTGTAATCCTACTCCCCCATTGGCTTTGGATTTGCATACTTTCTTCCAAGCAATAAGAGGTCTTTTGTCTTCTTCATTTTTTCCATTCCATAGAAACTTTCTCATTCTCCCAGCCATAATTTGTGTTATTTTCTTTGGAATTTTAAGGCACATCATTGAGAAGATGGGGATTGTACTGATGACAGATTTAAGTAGTAGAATCCTTCTAGCAAAGGTGATCCATCTACTCTTCCACCCTTCTAATTTTTTAGTGCATTTTCCAACTAGATCCTTCCACAGGTTTGCTTTGGAAGCCCCTTTAAATAATGGTATCCCAAGGTATTTGCTTGGGATTTTACCTGCCCTAATACCAATGATTCTGCCAATTTCTCTTTGTTTTTGAAGATCCACATTGAACAAGTAAATCTCAAACTTATTCCAATTTACACATTGACCCAAAGCTTTACTATATAAGTCCAAAGTTCCTTTTATAACTCTAGCTTCCCGGAGAGAAGCTTCTCCCACTAAGTTTGTATCATCAACAAACTGTAGGTGAGTTATAGGATCCAAACCTTCAGCCATTTTAATGTCCTTCCATACCCCTAAATTTCTTTTTTCTCTTATCAATCGCCCAAGTGCTTTAGCCATGATGATAAAAAGGAAAGGGGATATTGGGTCTCCTTGACGGATGCCTTTAGTGGATTTGAAAAAATATTGTGGGCTGCCATTTACCAAGACAAAAAATATAGGTGTAGTGATGTAGCTCTCCGCCCATTGGATACATTCTTCACAAAAACCAAAGCATTTGAGGAATTTAATTAAAAAGGTCATGTTGATAGCATCATATGCTTTCAAAGAGAAAAGATTTCCACAATCCATGAAAGTAACAGTAAACAATTTCTGGATTTGATTGTGTTATGAATTTTTAGCATCAACGTTTCGAATCACACTCCGTGATCCATCATTAGGATGATCAATAAGAGAGCACAGGAAAAAAAAAAAAAAAAATTGTACTCTCGTATTGATCATCCTGATGATGGATCACCGAGTGTGATTCGAAACGTTGATGCTAAAAATTCATAACACAATCAAATCCAGAAATTGTTTACTGTTATCATATGCTTTCTTTATATCAAGTTTGATCATCATCTTTTCAACTTTATTCTGCTAAAGGGTGTGAATTATTTCATGGGCAGCAATTATCCCCTCATAAATTGACCTATCCGGGGTGAATCCACTCTATTCCTCCAAAATAATAGACTATAGAATATTTTTCAGTCTATTTTCCATTACCTTAGATATAATCTTATATATTGTATTGCATAAGGAGATAGGTCTATAATCTTCAAAAGACATTCTATCATCTTTCTTTGGTATGAGAGTGAGAAATGTATTATTAAAATCTAGGAATAGAAATCCCCCAGCCCTTGATTCCTCTACCACCTCCCAAACCTCATAACCAACCAAATCCCAGAATTGCTGATAAAATATGGCTGAAAAAACATTTGTCCCTAGAGCGTTTTGTGCCCCTAAATCAAACACAGCCTTTTTAACTTCTAATTGTGTGAAAGGTTGTTTGAGAATTGCATTCTAAGCTTCCGTGACACTTATGGGAATGATATTTTGTAAATCTAAATCTGCATTAAGAATATCAAGATCTTCTGCAAAGATATTTTGAAAGTATCTAACCACTTCCTAATTAATCTCCTCTGGATCCTACACAACTACCCCATTTCTATTGTGTATAGAGAAAATATTATTTTGTGATCTTCTAACCTTAACAGAGCTATGGAAAAAGGGTGTATTTTTGTCTCCTTCAACAAGCCAAAGTTCTCTTGATTTCTGTCTCCAGTATGTTTCTTCCCTATTTAAAACTTCACTATAAAGTTTGTTCAATCTATTTTCTTCTTCAAAGTCATCTTCATTCATCCCATTTACAATAATATTAGAATGTAATGATCCTAATTCATTTTCTAAAGCTTCCTTTTCTACAAAAATATTCTTAAAGACCTCTCTATTCCAACCTTTCATTTTTTCTTTTAAGTGCTGTAGTTTTTTAAAAAAGATGAATGCATTATTACCTCTTCTAGGTAGAGCTTGATTCCACCATTGTTCCACTTGAGCATGGAAGTCTTTATGTCGCAGCCACATGGCTTCAAATATGAATGGAGCCCTATTAGGGACTTTGTCCTCCTGAAGTCTCACACTTATTGGATAATGATCAGATCCAGTTAGAGGTAGAATCTCTGCACAACATGTCCAATTTGTGGCAGCCCAATTTCTAGCCAACAAAAAATGATCCAATTTCTCTGCTATATTTAAAAATCCACTCCTTTTGTTTGTCCATGTGTATTGCCCATTTCTTAAATCCAGATCTACCAATCTATTGTTTGTTACAAATTCTGAAAAATCCTTCTAACTCTATCCTGCCCAACCAAGTCCACCTTTTTTCTCTGTTGGATTTAGGATTGCATTAAATTCTCCTCCTAATAGAAAATCTCATTGGGATTTCTATTTAGGCTCTCAAAAAGATCTTACCAAAGACCCCTTTCTTGAGTTGGGTTATTCGGGCCATAGATATTCAAGGCTTGGAATCTTGTGAGAAGTTGTCTTGATCTAACTTCCACCCATATCCAAGATCTATGACTTTCTACAATAGTTACATCCACTGTTGCATCCATCCACAAGACACATAGTCCCCCAGAAGCCTCATTTGCCTCTAAAAAATAGCATCTCCATCCACTAAATTTTTCTTCAAAAATATCTAATTCTTCTCCACTCAACTTTGTTTCTTGTAAAAAGATGACATCTGGTTTCACCTGATCAAAGCCTCTTTTCATCTGGCGAATCTTGTCAGGGGAATTTCAGCCCTTGACATTCCATAATAGGATTTTCATGGCTCTCGGGGAGAGGCAAATCCCATCCCCAAAATCAGAAATTTTCTTTGGTTTGTTGTGCACCCTGCTAAGGTTAACTTTACATTATTAGACTTTCTCCCTCTCTTTTTCTTCTCTCCTATGGATTATTTGTACTTTTCGGTCATCTTTTGTGCAATTATTCTCACCTCTAGCACATTAACCGAGTCTTTGAGCCCAAAAACATGCTCCTCTTCTTCTTCGGATGAGTTTGGAAAATCTCCATCATAGTATGACAGATTACCATTACTATCCTTTATATTTTCAAAGAGCTTTCCAGATTTCTGATAGGTGAAATCTGTATATCCTTAAAACCTTCATACTCATTTAGTTCAGCAAATGTAAGAGAGTTTTCCTTTACCAAATCTACCCCCATCAAATTTTCATTATGCATTTCTTTCATTGGACTCTATTTCCTTTGAGGATCTTGGTTCACAGTAAAGGGGTCCTCACTCCGACCCTGTTTGAAACCACTCAACATATTTTCATAGGATAAATTTAATGGGTGTGGAATTCCAAAATAGTTTTGAGTTTTATATAGTAACTCCTTATTAGTGTTGTCTTCCTGATCTAGACCATCATCCTTAGGCTTTGCCAGTAGTATACAATCTATATTAATTCCTTCCTTGGGTTCCATAATTTGTTCATCATTTAGATCTCTTTCTAAGGTCTCTTGTTCATTGATATCCACTGCCACAAATTTCCCCATATCTAACACACCACTTGACTAATTATTTTTCTTGTTCCTTTCATTCCTGCATTTATTTTCCAAGATCCCATTAATTGCCTCAATAGTTCTGTCACAAGGAACACCATAAGGGTTAGAGTTCTCTTTCCTTTCCCCCATTTTCTCCAAGATGCACTTGTTCAATTCTAATTCTAAAAATTGATCTTGTTGGTTTTTTTCTGTGATGAGGATTATTTTGTCATTAATCTGATTGCCAACATTCAATTTCCCTTTTCTCTTTCCACTTGTTTCCATAGCACTTAACTGCTCATCTTTTGTAAATGGTTCTACATCTTTCTCCACCACCATTTTTTGTGTCCATACACCATTTTATGTAGTGATTATCAAGTTCTCAGGTAGAGGGTGGGCTTCTTGCCACATGATTAGTATTTTAGGGAAAGTAGATGAATTTCTCTAAAAAAGGTATTCTTCTACCCTAAGAAAAGACCCAAGATGATTTCGTAAAATGCTCAGGGTTTCAAAACCCCAATACTCATGTGGTAGATTAGGGAGAAGAATCTAGATGGGTATTTCCTTGATTTTTTCCTTTTCGGGGTCAAAGTTCTTTGACCAATTAATAATGTATAGTCCTTTCCCCTCAATCAAAAAAGGGCCATGCTTCAATACTCATTCCTTATCTTGACAGGTTGGCGTTGACACCAGATACAAACCATTCACCATAGTTTTCAAGGTAAAATCCTATCCCCAGGATTTTGAAAACCAATCTCTTATCTTACTCAAAGCTGGCCATTTTCCAGCCAATTTAAAAAAGAAAGCATGGTCTTCCAAAAAAATTTTAGATTCATTCCACACTACATTTTCAATCAAAACATTTGTCACACAACTAATATCAATCTTTAGAAATACCTATGATGATGCCTCCTGTTAGGAATTTTTCTTGAAAGAATACTCTTAAAATAATATGAATTCTTGCTCTTGTATATTTCCAATTTACCATATCCAATAAAAGCCTAATTGTTGAGGATTGGATAAGATCCTCCTTATTTTTTGAGATCCACAGACTTAGGCAAGTATTGCCTCTAAATGATTACTGATTTACAGTACTAGTTATAGTGGATTATGTCTTCTTACTAATTTGTTGAATGCCTTTTACTGTATCAATAAGTAGATAACTATGTAAATGACTGTGATTGACCTGATACAAAGCTTAATAAGCCAAACTATTATCTTGACAATAGAAAATAGTAATGTGATAAGGATTCTCATCCTTCTTCCTTTTATAGTTCTCTGAACTTAGGAGGGGAAACCTATTTGATTCTCTCTTGAAGGAATCAGCAAACGGAATTGTATACTCTGTGAATACAATTACTTATGAATGTATGCTTTCTTATGAATGTAATGTAATTGAATGATTATTCTTAAATATTTGGATGATGAACAATTACTTGCAAAACTATAAACCAGTGCTGGTCCTATGGGCTACATAGTCAATCTTGAATGCAAATCTACAATTAGGTGACAAATGAAAATAGATGTAACCTAGATAGAATGCCTTACAAACTATCCCCTCACTCTTATAACTTTTTTTATCAGATCTTAATATCAATATATAGCTTCCTGGGATCATATGAAATAATTACTCCTTCCTTGAAGGACCTCACAAATGATTACACAACTACCTTGCAGTTGATGTATTTAAATGCCTACAAATAAACTTATAAAATCTTAAACAAAGATAAAAGAGACAACACAAGATATAAAATAGAGATTGCAGTGTATTTTATTAATGTCTAACTACTTAAAAATACATTCAATAGACCAAAAGTACAGAGGCTCGAACAAAATTGTAGTATTTTGCCTTGTAATTATATTCCATCATCATCAAAATGTTACAATATGCTCTATTTATAGGCTAAAACCATCTTGGAATCCTTAAGAAGTAAGGCTCCAACAAGCTTCAAATGGTTTTAAGACCTAACCCTAAAATATAGAAAAGATAAAAGACAGGAAGGAACCAAGCGGTGGATGGACAAAAATGAAGAATAAAATCTGATTTTGTCTTTGTCTTCTTGTGATCTCTGGTGCCTTTGTCTCTATGTGCTCAGGATAGCCTTTGATATTTGTAGCGAGACCTAGTGACCATCATTACAGGATAATTTACACTGGTCTTCAAGATAACTAACCTTTCTGTGCTCAAAGAGAAGGTGCCATGTGTCCTCCTATTCTTCATCAATAACATCCAGGTCAACAATGACATGCCTTTTCTTCTTGGGATTTGTTAAAACATCACATGTTGTGACATCATCTTCCTTTGACCATTCAAATCTCTAGATGTTCTCCACTTGGGTCTTCTATCTTTCCCACTTTGCATCCGTAATTCTTTTGACATTTGTAATGAACTTGTTCAAATCTGTTTCTGCCTTAAAGGCTTTATCTAGCATCTTATTATATCTTTCCATATCCAATTCTCCCTTTTCAGAAACATAAACCTCTTTATTAGGTAGCACAGTGTCAAATTTTGAGCTCCATACCCCTAGTGGCTTGATTTGATTATCTTTTGATCTTATTGAAGGCACAAATCTGTTGTAATCAGGCCCAAACATATTAATTCTTGTCTCAATCTGATTAGCCTTGCCTTTGAAAAAGGACAAGGTTACCCCTATCTATTCTATCTCCTCCCCAACCTGGGTTACTATCTCTAGCAGATTTGATCTTAGTGGTTGCAAAGATGCTAACCTTTCAAATAATATGGTTCTCACTGACCATGTAGCATAGTAAGGGTTCAAAATTAAAACAAAATTGTTTACTTCCACTTGTAGGCCTGGCAATTTACCATAGGCACCGTATACCATATATATTTTATCTTTTAAAATATTGATCCTATGCTGCAAAATTTCATTCAATGCTCCTAAAACAACATTGCTATGTTTATTAATCCCATGCTTTATCTCTGCTACAGCATACTTTGTTTTCTTTGTTTGAACTTGAGCATTTGTTCCTTCTTTGTGCACTGTAGGGGCAACTTCAGGCATCTCTAGCAATTTTTGTGTCAATTCCTTTATTAGCTTCTCCTGTGCATTGATTTTTATCAAACACAACTCCTTTTCCTTAACTATATCACTGGTTTCACTAGTCAATCTTTTAAATCTCTTGAACATCTGGGCATCCTTAGCTTCATTCAGTTGTGAAAATGGGTGAGAACCTGAGAAATTTCCAAGTCTCCTGTGTTCTGGATAGACAAAATGATCTTGTCCCCCTCCATTCTATCTTGTATATTCAGCAAGAATGGCTTATGATCCTTTGGAGCTAAGCTCCACATCGCTAGGGCCTAGAATTTTGGATTATATCCAAATCCTCTTATCATTTCTCCAACCTGGATTTTTGATGATATCTTGACATCAAGCTGGTTCCTTATTTGGTCAATTATGAAGGCTAGGGCTAAGTTCCATCATTCCACCAATAACATTCCATTGGACTTTACCAACTGCCTAGCTTCCTCTGGTGTTATTTCTTCTAACTCAGGATCATATTATTTCAAAACCTGCAAGGCCTCACTTGTCACCAGATCTCCTCCTGCCAATTGCAGTTGTGCCCCCACCTGCTTCTTCTTGTTCCAAATAAGAAAATATTTAAACTCTTTAGTCTTGATAAAGTTATCATCACTTAATAATTTCTCTTGATGCAACAATCTCTCACCTATTCATGTTAGAAGAGGCAATTCAATTTCCTCTTCATCATCTTTCTAGAGATTTTTTCCTAATCTTATCTGCTTTCTAAGTTGATGATCATAGGCCCTATCACCAGTGATGAGAGCACCAATTCTATCCTTTTTCTTTTCTTTCTTCTTATCATGAGATAGCTCCCCTATTTCTACTCTCTTTTTTTTTAATGGGGGCTCATTAGTGACTTCAGTCTCAGGTACCTCTGTCAGGTCAATTATATTTTCTCCTTCTGTTGCATGTTCTTCAACAAATGGTTGATCCATTGGAGGGGGGCTAGGAACCAAATAGCTTCCATCACTATCCTCTTCATAATCTAATGAAGAATGCCCTTTATGGCCTTTATCCTTAACTACAAGTGCATCCTCAATTTGTTCACATAACAAATGGTAAGACTCAATCATCGCATCAAGTATTTTTAGATATGGTAATTCTGTGAAGAAACCCCCAAAAGAGATTCCTTTCCTCTTTACTTGTCTCTCCAAATCCATTAATTCATTAAATTTATCATCCCTTTGATTGAATTCTTCATCCTCCATTATGTTTCTAATGAGGTCTTCCTCCATACATTGCACATATTCTTTAGTATAGGGAATAGTAGGTGTTAAGAGCTTCTTGGAACTCATTATGAAACCTTATGTGTCAGTGTATCTACACAGGGCTACATTCATCATATAATGGCTTAACCAATTATTTACTGGATCCACTGCCCTTTTGCCAATTGTGAAGTTGTAGATTTTGAATTGTCTAGGGGTAAATGTACCCTTTCTATGAGGAGCCAGGTGCTCCCTATTTATTAAAATCAACTGTCATATGAACTCCATTGCTGCAATTCTAGGTGGCACATGGAATGGGAGAACATGGGGTGGGTGAGTACAACCATAAACCCTTATCAAAGCGTAATTCTTTTCATAGTAAAAGTCCCCCCAATTGTGGTCTCCTAGCCATTTATCAACATATTGGCATGGCCTTAGCAATTGTAGCACCTTCACTGGAAGCCTAGTCTTGTCTACACCCAAACACTTGAGGATTGGATATACCATCCAATTCTGAAAAGCACGGAATTCATTTTCTCTTGATGTGTAGTTCCATACCCTTAACCAGAATTGTATTACGTTGGCTTGATTTTCATAAAAACCTCTGAGGCCTCAGATTCTAGAAATTCATAAGAGGAAAATTGTAATACAGAATTAAATGCATCAATATGGAATAATGCATGAATTTATGGTTTTTCTCCTTGTTTCAGATATCAACAAACCCTTGATGCATTTTGTCAATTATATACTGAATATAATCATAGCCTGTGCTAATATGAGGGATCTTCATATCTAAAAAAATCATAAGGATATCTACACTTATTCTCACAGGCCCTCCATCCACTCCCAAAACTCTGCATAGTGCATAGGAAATATACTTCATATAAAAGTTGAAGTCCTTATAGTAGTAGGAATCATTTCCTGGGATAGGCGCTATGTAATTCTTAATCTTTCTGGGTACATGATACTCTTGAATCAACTTTGATGCAACACTAGACTCTCTTGTATATCTGGCCTCTAAACCTTTTAAATTTATCTCTGTAGACATTGGATAATATACATTAAATGCCTTCATGAATGAATTTCTATCTAGGGTTACAAGAGCTTTTCCATAATCCCTTTTTATAGTCTTGGTAAGGACATCATACCTACTGGCCATTTCTAGAATGAAATCAGCATCTACAAAAATATCAGGGACTACTAACTTTGCTAATCCACAAGTCCATGGGTTTGAAATAGGAACAAGTTCATCACTATTTTTGAAGAAGTAATTGAGAAGTGAATAACCATAAGAACATGGAGTTTTAGCATCCCCAATGTATCACAAATAATAATGATATTGTCAGCATTTACCTTTCTATTTTGGTTGGATCCCGGTGTATGAACCCTAAAATGGTCGCCTGGACTTTGGGCCCCATTTTATCATTTTATCATTTTATCATTTTATCAATTTATGAATCAATGCTTTGGAACATTTTCAATTCAAAACAATTTCCTTGATCAAATTGTAATTAATTCAATTATTTCAATATTTCCTAAGGTTTGATTATTTTTATCTAATTAAAAGATTTAATTTTCTTTTTAATTAAATAAAATTTATCTTATTTAATTAAAAGATTTAATCTCCCTTTTAATTGAATAAAATTTATCTTATTTAATTAAAGTAAATTTCTCCCTTTTAATTAAATAAAATTCCTCTTATTTAATTAAATTCAATTTCCCCCATTTAATTAAATAAAGTTCTACTTTATTTAATTGAAAGAAAACCTCTCTTTTAATTAAATAAATAAAAATCTCTTTTTCTTCACATCTTCCTAAGTGGTGGGATTTTTGCCTCTTAATCATAGCCTTTGCTTTTTGCCTCTTAATCTCTACCGTCCATTGCTCTTTAAAAGGAAACCTCTCCTTCTCATTTCATAATCAAGATTTTTATGCTATTGTTATGCTGCAGGTTTGGAGAGCAATTTTGGAGGAGTATTTGAGCACTTGAGCTTGGATATTACAACTTCTCTCTTCTTGTCTTCTTCTTCTTGCATCCATGGTTATTCATGTAGATTAGATTCATGTTTATTTTCATAGATTAGATTTGCATATTTCCTTTCATAGATTAATCATGCATTGTTATCATTTGGATTAATTTCTTTTCATGCATTGTTATCATATAGAGTAGATCTCATTTTCATGCATTGAATCTCTCATTTCATGGTGTACTTGCATGGGCACAACTAGGTCAATTTGAGGGCCTCCATTTCAAACCTTTGCACTCCATGACTAGAGAGCTATGAAGCGATATTTGAGGCCTCATTCTTGAGCAACCTTGAATGGAATGATTCATAGAAGTGTGACACATTATTATCACACACCAGGCAACAAAGTGATAAATTCCTCTAATTCATTCCTCTTTCCTTTCATATCTTCCTCTGCATCCCCACTTTTCCCACTGGTAGAAGCAACGCTCACTACTTGACTCATCCTATCCTTCATTTTGATCACACTTTATCTTTATCAATATTAAAACAAATCTATCCCCAAAACACTCACTTCCAACTATAAGTCACTCAATTTCTTCTGGAGCACTGATTATCACTCAAATTCCCTAGATTCCAGATTGAAAACCTGCTTGTTTCACTCTACAAATCCTAGTAGCTCTATTTTATGCACACACTGATTACTTAGCAAGTTTTTCTCTGAAAACAATAAAAATTTTGGTAAAATGCAATTACTAAGGGTAACATCTATTTATTTCAGAACCATCAATGCACAAATCATATATTTGCAATTCAATCACTTTTTCCTTCAATTCTTCATGTTGTGAAATAAATTTCCTTTCCTATTCATAGCCTCTAAAAGTGACAGAAGATCAAATTTGAATGAGTGTCTTTCATGAAAAACCCTTATTATATTCGAAGAGGACCCAAATTTGATCTGATTGGCTATCTTGAATACAGCTCAGCTACCTCTTAACAGACTATCATAAATCTCTTAATTTCCATTGGCTGGCAACTATACATCTTGGCGCCGAAGAAAATTCTTTGATCAAACTCTTATTCTCTTATTAGCGACCTTGCGACTGCATTGTCTCCTTATTGCTGAGAGTTACCCTTAACTATGGTTTCTTTTTGAGACTTTCCGCCTACCACACAATCAACTTTCTGATCAAAGGTTATCTCTTAGTCGCCAAATGTAATTACTTAACTCATATTTTTTCTGAGACCCTGCGACTAAGGCTTCTAATAACTCATCTTAAACCTTGGTTTCCTTTTAGAGACTTGGTGGCTGTGTAATCTCCTTGTCGCTAAGCTTCCAACATTCCACTGGACTTTACCAACTACCTATCTTTCTCTAGTGTTATTTCTTCTGACTCAAGATCATACTCTTGCAATACCAACAAGGCCTCACTTGTCACTGGATCTCCTCCTACCAAGTGCAGTTGTGCCCCCACTTGCTTCTTCTTGTTCCAAATAATAAAATCTTTAAACTCTTTAGTCTTGATAAAGTTATCATCACTTAATAATTTCTCTTGATGCAACAATATTTCATCTGTGCATGGTAGAAGGGGCAATTCAATTTCCTCTTCATCATCTTTCTGCAGCTTTTTTCATAATCTTATCTACTTTCTAAGTTGATTCTCATACGCCCTATCATGAGTGGTGAGAGCACCAATTCTATCCTTTTTCTTTTCTTTCTTCTTACCATGAGATGGCTCCCCTATTTCTACACTTTGTTTCTTTAATGGGGGCTCATTAGTGACTTCAGTCTCAGGTACCTCTGTCAGGTCAATTACATTTTCTCCTTCTGATGCCTGTTCTTCAACAAATGGTTGATCCATTAGAGGGGGCTAGGAACTTAATAACCTTTATCACTATCCTCTTTATAATCTAATGAAGAATGGCCTTTATGGCCTTTATCCTTCACTACAAGTGCATCCTCAAGTTGTTCACATAACACATGGTAAGACTCAATCATGGTATCAAGTCTTTTTAGATATGGTAATTCTAGGAAGAAACCCCCAAAAGAGATTCCTTTCCTCTTTACTTGTCTCTCCAAATCCATTAATTCATTAAAATTATCAGCCCTTTTATTGACTTCTTCATCCTCCATTATGTTTCTAATGAGGTCTTCCTCCATACATTGCTCATGTTCTTTAGTATAGGGAATAGTAGGTGTTAAGAGCTTCTTGGTACTCATTATGAAACCTTTTGTGTTAGTGTATCTACACAAGGCTACATTCATCCTATAATGGCTTAACCAATTATTTACTAGATCCACTGCCCTTTTGCCAATTATGAAGTTGTAGATTCTGAATTGTATAGAGGTAAATGTACCCTTTCTATGAGGAGCCAGGTACTCCCTATCTGTTAAAATCAACTATCAGATGAACTCCATTGGTGCAATTCTAGGTGGCACATGGAATGGGAGAACATGGGGTGGGTGAGTACAACCATAAACCCTTATCAAAGTGTAATTCTTTCCATAGTAAAAGTCCCCCCAATTGTGGTCTCCTGGCTATTTATCAACATATTGGCATGGCCTCAGCAATTTCAGCACCTTCACTAGCAACCTAGTCTTTTCTACACCCAAACACTTGAGGATTAGATATACCATCCAATTCTGAAAAGCATAGAATTCATTTTCTCTTGATGTGTAGTTCCATACCCTTAACCAGAATTGTATTGGGTTGGCTTGATTTTCATAAAACCTCTGAGGCCTCAGATTCTGGCAATTCATAAGAGTTAAATTGTAATACAGAATTAAATGCATCAATATGGAATAATGCATGAATTTATGGTTTTTCTCCTTGTTTTGAATATCAAGAAACCCTTGATGCATTTTGTCAATCACATACTGAATATAATCATAGCCTGTTCTAATATGAGGGATCTGCATATCTAAAAAAATCATAAGGATATCTGCACTTATTCTCACAGGCCCTCCATCCACTCCCAAAACTCTGCATAGTGCATAGGAAATGTACTTCATATAAAAGTTGAGGTCCTTATAGTAGTAGAGAGAATTTCCTGGGATATGCGCTATGTAATTCTTAATCTTTCTGGGCACATAATACTCCTAAATCAACTTTGATGCAACACCAGACTCTCTTGTATATTTGGCTTCTAAACCTTTTAAATTTATCTCCGTAGACATTGGATAATATACATTAAACGCCTTCATGAATGAATTTCTATCTAGGGTTACGAGGGCTTTTCCATCATCCCTTTTTATAGTCTTGGTAAGGACATCATACCTACTGGCCATTTCTAGAATGAAATCGGCATCTATAAAAATATCAATGACTACTAACTTTGTTAATCCACAAGTCCATGGGTTTGAGATAGGAACAGGTTCATCACTATTTTTGAAGAAGTAATTGAAAAGTGAATAACCAGAAGAAACTAGAGTTTTAGCATCGCTAATGTATGACAAATCATCAATGAGATTGTCAGCATTAACCTTTCTATTTTTTCTGGATCCAGGCAACAAAGTGATAAATTCCTCTAAGTAATTCCTCTTTCCTTTCATATCTTCCTCTGCATCCCCACTTTTCCCGCTGGTAGAAGAAACGCTCACTTCTTGAATCATCTTATCCTTCATTCTGATCACACTTTATCTTTACCAATATTGAAACAAATCTATCCCCAGAACACTCACTTCCAACAGTAAGTCACTCAATTTCTTCGAGAGTACTGATTATCACTCAAATTCCCTAGATTCTGGACTGAAAACCTACTTGTTTCACTCTTCAAATCCTAGTAGCTTTGTTTTCTGCACACACTGATTACTTATCAAGTTTCGCTCTGAAAAAAAATAAAACTTTTGGTAAAATGCAATGATTAATGGTAACATCTATTTATTTCAAAACCATCAATGCAAAAAATATATTTGCAATTCAATCACTTCTGCCTTCAATTCTTCGTGTTGTAAAATCAATTTCCTTTCCTAGTTGTAGCCTCTAAAAGTGATAGGAGATCAAATTTTAATGAGTGCCTTTTCATGAAAAACCCTTATTATATTCGAAGAGGATCCAGATTTGATCTGATTGGCTATCTTGAATACAACTCAGCTACCTCTTAACAGGCTGTCATAAATCTCTTAATTTTCATTGGCTAGGAACTATACATCTTAGCACTGAAGAAAAGTCTTTGTTCAAACTTTGGTTCTCTTATTAGAGACCTTGTGATTGCATTATCTCCTTATCACTGAGAGTTACCCCTAACTATGGTTTCTTTCTGATATGTTCTTCCTACCACATGATCAACTTTCTAATCAATGGTTTTCTTAGTCACCAAATGAAATTACTTAACTCATATTCTTTCTGAGACCCTGCGACTAAGGCTTCTAATAACTCATCTTAAACCTTGGTTTCCTTTTAGAGACTTGGCGGCTATGTAATCTCCTTTTCGCTGAGAAAAAATTTCAAATAATAATTTACTTCAAGATAACGTGACCATACTTTGTCTCATAGTCACTGAATAAATTTGCACTTGCCACATTTATCTGGAGATTACCCGACTACCGTAGATCTTCTTTCATCTGCATCTGACAGTTTGCGCTAAGTCTCCAAATCTTAAAGGAAAACCCTAATTTATTATGAGGCTATGTGACTATCATCTCTAAGTCGCCAGATATATTTTTTACTTTTAAGTTTTCTCAGAGACTACGCAACCTAGAAATAACCATTGCATATTTGAACACGTGTCTCAATGTTATCCTTTTGTCTCTTAATCGCTAAATCACTTTTGACTTTTCAAACTTTCTCAGTGACTTAACACCATCTGTTGGATCTTCTTCTAATCTGATGGTTGTCTCCAAGTCTCATGATTTTTCATTTAACTCTTACTTTCTTCTAAGACCCAGCGACTAACATTAATATTGAAACCTAACATTTAACTATGATTTACTTAGGAGACTTCGCGACCAAAGGAACTCAATGTCGCTGAAATATTTTCAAACTGTTGGGTTTATTACGAGACTTCTTGACCACCATTATATGAAACTAAAGATGGACGGTCCACGCTAAGTCTCCCTTCCATTTGAAGTATATTCTTTTCTTTGGGTGACAACGCGACCAAGACATTTTCACTAAGTCTCATAACAAAATGGAATTATTCTGAGAGTTTTAAGAGACTTTGTGACCCGACCTTTTAAAAAAGGCACATGACATATCAAAGACTTTAAATTATGATAAAGTAACTTCAAAATATAAATATGATTGAGAGAATTAGGGTTTTACAAATTTTCAAAAAGAGGATGACCTAGGACTTAGGGTTTTTTGCATTCTTTCTTGATTTTGGCTTGAAGATCACTACATGCAGAGGTATTTTGACAACTGTAGATAGAATTTTTAGCTTTTAAGCATGGAAATGACTGGGGATTTCAAAAAAAATTTGGCAGACTACAAATATTGGAAATACAACCAACAGTGCCTCTGTCTAAGGATGTTTAAACGCAAGTTGATATCAAGAACCACATAATCTATGGTTTCAGATTACTCAAAAGATGATTACTAACCTATTTCAGAAAGAAACACACAACTAAAAGAAACACACTTATTTACATATAATACAGAAATTTACTTGTGCATAAAATTTTCATTTTCAACTAAAGAAAGGCTTCAAAAATTGCCCACGCACTGGCAATTCAAATTCTTCCTAATCTATTTTCTTCAAGATATAGGAATCTTTACCAAAGCTCTGAGAAACAATAAAGGGACCTAGCCATATGGATTCAAACTTCTTGTGTTTCCATTTATCCTCTGCTCTTACATTCCATTAGAGTACTAGATCACCAAGTATAAATTTTCTGCTACCTGCCATTTTATCAAAAAGATACTTCATTTTCTGTTGCAGCTTTATATTCTCTTTCTGACCTTCTCTTCTAATTTCATCAAGCTCTGCTAATTGCATTATTCTATCTTGCATTGGGTCAGACATTTCTAGCTCCTCTTCCTGGATAAACTTGTATACTGGTAACAAATTGTTCATAGGCATTCTAGACTGTAAACCATAAACAAGTTCAAATGGTGACTTACCAGTGGCTTTCTTGACTATTATTCTATCAACCCATAGAGCTAGTTTCAACTTTGTGTGCCAAGCTCTTTTGTTCTTTTCCAAGGTCTTCTTTAAAATCTTCAAAATGCTTTTATTGCTAGATTTTGCTTGGCCATTTGACTGAGGATGATATAGGGATGAGTAAGACATTATGATCCCATATTCATTGCAAAAATCCTTGATTTCATCATATCTAAAACACATAGCATTATCCATAGCTAGCTTGGTAGGGACACAAAATCTGGTCAGAATGTTTTCTAGTAAAAAATCAGTAACTACTTTGCTTATTTTTTTTTTAGTGGGAATGGCTTCAATCCACTTGGTAAAATAGTCAGTGGAAACAAGTATTCAACTATGTCCTCCACTGGATTTATCTTAAAATTATCCAATAAAATCAATACCCCACATTGCGAAAGGTGCTTCAGCACTCACAAGGTTCAATAACAGGGCACCTGAAAACTTCAATTTATTTGAGAACCTCTGGAAAGGCTCACATTTTCTGATAAATGCATGAGTATCCTTGAATATACTAGGCCAATAATATCCAGCCCTCAAAATATTATGGGTAGTGGTCTTAGCAGAAAAATGCCATCCACATACCCCAGCATGCATTTCAACTAGTACTTTCTTAACTTAGCTCTTATCTAAACATAACAATAGTACACCATTTCTGTCTTTCCAAGACAAATCTCCTTGAATTAGGGTGTACTTATGAGCTTGTAACTTAAGATTCCTCTTTTGATTATCTGACATGACTTCAATACACTTAGCATTCTTAAGGTAATACATGATATCAACATAGAAAGGTTATCTTTCAATACTTGTTATTGTTGAATCTTGTATCACTATATTATTCACTTGTACCAAGTCTAGATTTTCTTCTGTCATAAGTTTTCCTAGACCCTTTTCTCTAACCAATTTAGTAATGTGGATTTCCAGGTTAAATTCTTGAATTCTATTAATCCATTTACATCTCTAACCAGTCACTTCTGATTGGGTAAGAAAATCCTTTACTGTCGAATGAGGTACATATGCAAGAACTTTGGCACAAACCAAGTAGGGTCTAAATGATTTAACAACTTTTACCCAAGCATATGCATGCTTCTCCATCATTTCATAGTTTAACTCTGCAGCTTGGAGAGTGTTGCTAAAGAATGCAATTGGATGTTCAAATCCCTCCTCATCTTTCTAAAGTAAAACAGCAGCAATCATATGAAAACATGCAAATGAGAACAAACAAAATGGCTTACGGTAATCAGGAGATTTTAAAACAGGGGCCTCATGTACTGCTTGCTTAATTTTTTCAAATGCTAACTGAGCTTCTTCATTCCACTGGAAATTTGCATCTTTCTTTAATAACTCGATAATTGGCTTGACAATTCCAGCAAAATTTGCAATGAATCTTCTAATAAAATTAATCTTACCTAGGAAAGATTGCACACCTTTTATATTCTTTGGAGCAGTGACCTTTTGAATAGCTTCTATTCTCTCAGGGTCTATCCTTACTCCATCTTTGGACACTATATGTCCCAATAGCTTTCCTTCTGTGACTGCAAATGGACACTTTCTAGGATTTAGTGAAACACCATATTCTAAAGCCTTGTTGAAATTTTTTTCTAGATGTTCACAATGATCCCCTGCTTTCTTAGAAAATGCAGTCAAATCATCTTGGTAGATAACCATGAATAAATCTATAAACTCCTTGAATGCTACATCCATGGCTCTCTGAAAATTTGCTCCTACATTTATTAGTCCAAATGGCATTCTAATATATACATAAGTTCCCCATGGAGTAGTAAATACAATCTTAAATTGTTCTGACTCTTTTACAAGTACCTGGTTGTAGCCTAAAAAACCATCCATCATTGATAATAGCTCACTACCAGTAACCTTATGCAACATTGCTTCCATGTTTGGTAGAGAATAATTGTCTTTTAAGGACGCAATGTTCAGTTTTTTAAAATCAACCAACAATCTTATATCACCATTCTTTTTTTCTCACTGGTACTAGATTTGAAACCCAAGTTGAATGTCTAATAGGCTGGATAATTCCTACATCCTTTAATTTCATCAACTTGTGTTGCATCTTGGGAGCCAATAGTGGATTAATGGGTCTTTTTTTTTGTCTGAATGGTTTCACATCTATTTTGAGTGGGATTTCATGCTAGAAAAGGTCTTCCCTATAAGCTTTTAAATCTTCATATGACCATGCAAACACATGCTTATGTTTTCTCAATAATTTTATCAAATTGGTTCTGAAATGGGAATCCAATCCTTTTCCAATATAAACTATCTAAGGAGTGATCTCTGATCCCAAATTTATCTCCTCTAAATCCTCAATCTTAGCATTGCTTGTTCTTGTTGTATGATCATTCTAACTACCAAACAATGCATCTAGTTCTACAAATCCCTTAGGAATTTGGTTAGAACTTAGTTGGACAACCTCATCCCCCAGTATACAATCCTTACCATCAATGAACTCAAGCAAATTATTTCAATCTATGTGTTGGTCTTCATAATGATCAAGGCATTGAATAAATCTAAGGATATCTTGGTAATCTTCAAATACTTGCCAGGTGTAAATATAGTCAGGGACAACTGGTGTTGTTTTAACCTCAACAATTGATACCCCATTTAAGGTCAAATCATCAGTTTTCAAAGAAACATTAGCTAATAAATCTGCCATAATGTTTCTAGCCCTTTCTATCCAATATATATTGAAGGCATCAAAAAATTCTATTTGGTCCCAAATAGCATGCTATACATTTTTAGTCTATCATTCTTCACAGCATATTTGGACCTTACTTGGGCTACCACTAACTCTGAGTCACCATAAACTTTTAAAAACTATATACCATGTTTAGCAGCAATGTCTAGCCCTTAAAACAAAGCCTCATATTTTGTTGTATTGTTTGTACACTGAAAAGATAACAGAAAAGAATATTTGAATGTGGTTCCTGATCGAGATATCAGTAAAACTCCAGCTCCTAATCCTTATTTTGAACAGGATCCATCAAAATACATTTTCCATAAACCATCACTTTGTGTAGTCAACTCCTTCACCAAAGGATCAACATTCTTACATTGGTGAGCACTCCTTTTTATTCTAAAATTCTCCATATCAATATCAACACAATAATTAATATTTGTATCCTCATGCAACTCTATCATATGAGGTGTTCTACCTTCCCTAGACACCTTTACATTATTCCCAGCTATATTGAAAGTGGCATAGGATAATTCACACTGAATATTGCCACCCACTGAAGCACTCCATTTTCTGGACAGCAACGTGCCATAATGTGGTGGGATATCAACCACCAGTACACTCATAGTCAACACTCTATCAAGGCATATAGCTAATTTGTAAGGTAAGGCTTCAATGGTTCCAAAAAAAGGGATTTCTCTTGAATCAATTGCTTGAATCCTCCCATGAGGAGTATCTACTTGCAATCCCATGGATCTCATGATTTTTGTAGTCATGACTGTATTAGATGCTCCTAAATCTATCATGCAATTTTTGAGCATCTTACCATTTATTACCAATGTCAAGAAAAAGGGGTCAACAACCCCTGCAGAATAATTTGTGTTTAGGTAAATATGAGGGATCTTAGAAATCATTCCCTTAGGCTCCTTACCCTTATTGTTGAATTTATTTTTGATATATTATGCTTTTTGAGGTTTTACTGGTGATACATTATTCAACACTAAAAGGACTTTTTCTTTGTGTTATTTTATCCTAATCATTTCTAAGAATGGGACCTTCACAGTCATCTGAGATAAACATTGGCCCGTATCCACTAGAGTATAGTTTACCTCAGAGGTTTTAGGTTTTTCTATAATAATATTATTTTCCTTTATCTGAATGTTCACAGCAGGCTCTTCCTTCTTAGATTTCTTATTTTCAACTTTGGGGGAGCAAGAACTTGCTTCTGGTACTTTATTCTTTTCTACATGTACATATTTTTTCTCACTAGCTTTGTTTACTATTTTGACCTTAGGTTTTTTTACATTTTCCCTAGGTTCATCTCTTTTTGGTACATATTTGGAATTTGTCTTATTTTATTTAATGAAGATGCCTGTTGGCTGACTACCAAGATTACCCACAACTCTATTTCTTAGGTGATAGTTATTTCTTGCTTTATTCACTAGATCAGCAGTGATTCTAGCTTTTTCTTCCTCAGAGGGTTTTCTTATAGTAGTAGAGCCTTGACTATTTTGTGCATAACATCTTATATCATCAACTTCCTCTTCATCACTGTCAGATAGGACTTGTTGGTGATACACCTTTGTTCTTCCTTGTGAACTATACATGTCATGGTTCTCAGTTTCTTCTTCTAAATCTACATCAAAACATGCATAGGCATTAGTCATATCACATTTGTTGTGATCACATAGCTCATGTGACTTGCATTCTTGCCCTTCATTAGCAATGATGTCTAAGGATACAATACAAAAATATGGGTTATGTGGGGCTTGACAAACCTCACACCATTAAGTGTCACTACACATATTCACAGCATTTTTATGTAATGGGTCAAGGTTCCTATTTTCTGGTTTATCTTTTCTAGGTGGAGCAATAGGCTTCCCATCCTTGAACTGAGTAGTACCATATGGATAGTTTTGCATCCTATTTTGTGATTTATAGTTATTGTTATAGGATGGTCTGCTATTTTGTGGAGCTTTGTACTCTTTATACTCAGGCTCTTTGCTCCTACTAAAGTGAGCATCATCTCTTCTGCCCATTTTCCCTGATACCCTTTTGTTCATTTATATGTTTACTACAATTTTGTATGCATCTGTGAGACTTCTTGGATTTTTATCTCTAAGTGCATAACCCATTTTTGAATCAAAATCATTTAAGTATGTAGCCAAACATACCTTCTCATCTAGCTTGATTTTTTGAAAGAGCTTGTGCATAGCCCTCTTAAATCTTGTATTGAACTCAATAACCTTTTCATTGGAATTTTTTTTATGTTATTGAAATCATTTAGCAAGAACCCTTCATTGGTCTTGTCACCATATTGTTCTTTGAACAAATCTACTAGTTCATCCATAGCTACAACTGAACCACTGGAAAATCCTCTAAACCATTATCTAGCATCTTCTACTAGAGATTGAACAAATAACTTCATAAGGACATCTTCATGATTAATATTTAAATCATCTATAATATCTATGAATTTTCTTAAATAAACTTCACAAGAAATGACATTGTTTCCTGAAAACTTAGGAAGATTTTCTCCAATATCATTAGGAACAGCATTAGGATAACTAGGAATGCCAATAAAAGTGAATTTCTTGTACCTTTCTAGGTGCAATGGCCTCCTTTGAAATTTGGCATCCTCCTGGAAAGAAGTTACCTTGGCCTTTGAAGATGTAGTGTTTTCACCATCAGCATAAGAATATTTGTAAGATTGCAAATAGTCAATATTTTTCTTCATCTCCAAGGTAGCATCTTTAGCTTCTGCTTTCTCTAGCATATTTTCCATAGTCTCTTTCTCCCTTCTTGATCTTTCAAGGTCAATGTCTAACTTAGACATTTTCTCAGTCAGGATTTTATGTGTTTTTGGTTTCTCAACTTCATTTTCAGTAACTTTCTTTTTTCCTTTATCTCTAAAGGTTTGAGGACCTAAACCTTTATGGGTGTTTGGAGTCTCTGGGTCTCTAAGAGACCTCTCAGCATTTTTTGCAGCTTGATGTCTTAGAGATCTTCTTCTAAACTTGTCAACATCTTTCTGCTCATGTTTTTTCTTTTTATGATCTTTTTCCCTTTTATTTTACTGAATAAGGGCTAGTTGTCTTATGAGGATTCATTCCTCCTCAGCAAGCTCATCAGAAGGAACTTTAGAGTTTGAGCTAATTGTGTCAGTTCCTTCTCTCTCACTAGAAGTGGTAGTAACTGCATAGGTTTCTAGTCCAAGGTCTGGGGCATTTTTGTACTCTGAGGTGTTCCCCATGACTAGACTAATTGGTATCCTTCCTTCTAGTGTTATTCTCTTCATTTCTAGGACAAGAGTCATTAATGTTAGCTTGGTTCTTCTTCTCTCTCCAAGACATCCTAGTTCTTGAAGTAGTGGAGATCCCACTATCCAACACAACTTATAGATTATCTCTCATTCTTGACCTAGTATTCATATCTGTAAAATTGTTTTACTTTTGCACTGATTACAAAGATTTTCTTTAGAGTCGCCACCCAACACAAGCTTGGAAAATATGAATACTACTAGAATGACCTAAACTAACAAAATGCAATTGTTACTTGATTTAACTTTTGAACATCAGAGATATTATGTGTTAATGTTTGTAGCTTCAGTCGTATGATCATTTAGAATACATATAATATACTTAGATATTGATTAATAATAATATATTGTAGTTGTATATATATATGTGATAGATATATATATATATATATATATAATATTATATATTATTATTAAACATATATTATGCAAACTTATATTATTCTAATATATGATTGATTAATGAAACATTATAAAATTATAATGAATAGACATGTCCCATGATGAGACATGTCTCTCCTAGCCTCTTTCCCAATATAAATGAAAGAGAGATTGTTGCATTTGAAACACACAAAATATATACAATCAGTGCTATTACATTTGCAGCTATCCTAAAAACTCAACATGTTATCAGAGCCAGACTCAAATGTAAAAGATAAATACAATCAAGATAAAAAATAAAACATGGAGATTTTTTAGTCAAGAATATTTAACGGGATGCAGACCTTATGGGGATGATCTGAATATGTTTTATGATGTCTGATCGTATCTGATGAATAGCAATCCAATATTGAATGTAAGTGTATGATTGTTGTGCCTCAAATATGATTTGCTGACATATATCTGCTTGATGACTGTCTGCAAATATTGACGAATGTTGGTACCTACAAATTTGAATACAAGAAACATATAACATCATAAACAAAATGGCTAAAAGGACCAATCCAGTGTTATTCAGAGTACAAGGTGGAGTGTTAACGCTCTTGAGAATGACGGTTTCCATATTGAGGTCAGGACCAAATCTAAACAGCACGCCCATGGTCGATTCTAAATGTCGTCTGTACAAAGGATTGACCGCATTTGGCAATAGTGATGGAACTAAGAATGAGAGTCACTTACTAGATGTGCAACGTGTGATTAGTGTTGAATGTATAGGTCGAGTCTGGAAGAAGGATCGTGTGCGCTAATGAGCTGCTACAGAGATTTAAATGTTCATTGGGTCATAGAGATTTGAATGTTTGTGTTCTTGTCTGTGGGTCACTAAAACAATAAATCATTGTGATTGATTTGAATCTTGTTGTGCCAAGAGAGAGAGGGCCATGCTAGATGATGAGGTGATAGAGATCGTGTTGGGGTCACTGATTTTTTTTGCGGTCTCAATGCGCTAGATCTAGAGCTACGAGTTATCACAGTTGAAAAATACCGCACAAACAAAGTTAAAACACTGAGCTTTAATGGTTGGAGATGCATGTTACTTGAAAGAGTTGTGTGTGTTGCAAGGAGATTGTTTATTAGCTTATGAATCATCTACATTAGTACAAATAGGTCTCTTGGATAGAACCAAATGACAAAGGTACTAAAGCTCTACGAACATGAACCTACACGATCATCTGAAATTCAAATCTAGTGAGATAGCCACGTATTGACAAGGCGACTACCTTTGTGATATTATTTGATTAGAAACCATTGACATTATTGGCCTAGAATCGATTAATATTCTCCTAAGAGATTATGGTTGTGCCTTATTGTGGTTATCATTGGAGCTAGGGAATTCTGGTAGAGTGTCTTGGATAAAATTGAATTCACCCACACAAGTCAAGAATGGTCTGAGGACTAGCAGAGATAGATGATAAATCTAAGCCATCGTACTCGAGCATTGGAGTGTAAAGTGCCAATTACCTCCAACATACGATGATAGAGAACAACACATACTCAGAATCCAATAGGGACTGCAAACCAGTGGAACCAATCAAGATTTAGAAGATGGCTACCAACAATACACACGCAGATGGCAGAGTCCTCTGCCGTCTCCATCACATTAGTGATCGTCTTCAATATATATTTTGGACTCTATGAAATTTTGAGCATTTCTCAATATTTCCTCTACTAAAAGATTTACATCGCTTGGTACATAAACTAATGATTTCATATCATTGTGTTAATGAAGAGTCTGAGTGTTCTATTTTGCATCGAGGTTTTTCAATTGGGGAAAGATGCATGACTGGGAAGACGTAATACTTGTCCAGTTGGGAATATAGAACAAGGGACATTACAATCAGCGGAACATGTACATTCTTGCAGATATTTAGCAAATCCATTGCTGGGAAACAAGGTTGAATTGTGGATAATTCTGATAATCACTCCTTACAAGAAATTCTGATATGGGTATTGAGTAGCTTGTTCATTGAAGGATAGTGGATGTTGACATTGGTAGAACTATAGCTTAAGTAGATGGACAAACTGAGGAAAGATAGTGTGTTCTGGATTTCAAGAAACATAACTTCCTTATGTGTTGGCATGAAGGCATATTGTAGAGTGAGCCAATGTGAATGGTCACCTTTGGACTCGTGATGTGGCTCGTTATATGTTTGGATGCCTCTAAGTTTTAGTATCATACATATAAAGAGGACGGATCAAGAAGCATAAGAACTTGATTGAAGATGGACATAAGATTTAGAGGGAGTCTAACAATCTATCAGAAGCAACCTTGGATGAGAAGGTCAATAGGTTGATACATGTACTTGGAGCTTTAGATGGAAGCCAAATTATCATGAATGTTTGGTGTTGCCAGGCCTGAGGATAAATCCATAGTTTATTACTTTCACTCATGTTACTATGGAATCAGACAAGTACATTTGTGTATTGGAAATCACTCTTGCGAACAATGTTGTGATCATTGAACAAATAAATCATGTGCCAGATGATACAAGTCTCTTGGAGAAAGATATCTTCCATGATAGGAGTATGTGAATATGGTATGCTTTTGTGACAGAGGGAGCAACTAGAGAATCTGCATCAGTTGACATCTAAGGAACTTGATCCAGAGGGAGTAGACCATGGAGAGATGGTTTCTCTAGTATTCAGATGAGGTACATTATCACTGAAGATTGGACGACCGATATTCTCACC